>CM046040.1:59828531-59993531 GCA_025215565.1 Flaveria ramosissima | reverse complement strand
ATACCTATACATATATATATATATATATATACATATGTATATATATCATATATATATATATATCTGTAATCCATCTCTGTGTCTCTCTCTCCCCTGTCTCCTCCCTCTCTCCAATCTACTCTCTACTTCTGTCTCTCTCTCATACTCCCTCTCTCTCTCTCTCTCTCTGTCTCTCTCCCTCTCTCTCTCTCCCTCTCTACTCTCTCTCACCCCCCTCTCTCTTCTGTCTCTCTCTCTCTCTCTCTCCTCTCTCTCTCCCTCTCTCTCTCTCTTCTCTCTCTCTATATCTCTCTCTCTCTCTCTCTCCCTCTCTCTAATCTCTCTCCTCTCTCTCTCTCTCTATCTCTCTATCTCTCTATCTCTCTCTCTCTCTATCTCTTCTCTCTTCTCTCTCCTCTCTCTGCTCTGTCTCTCTTCTCTCTCTCCCATCTCCATCTCTCTCTCTCTGTCTCTCTCTCTCTCCCCCTCTCTCTCTCTCTCCCCCTCTCTCTCTCTCTCCCCTCTCTCTCCTCTCCTCTCTCTCTCTCTACTCTCTCTCCGCATCGCTCTCTCTCCCTCCTCTCTCTCTCTACTCTCTCCCTCTCTATCCCTACTCCTCTATCTGTCTCTCTCTCTCTCTCTCCTCTCTATCTCTCTCCCTCTAGCCTCTCCCTTTCTCTCCTCTCTCTATCCCTCTCCCTCTCTCTCTCTCATCTCCTCTCTCCTCTCTCTCTCTCTCTCTCTCTTGTCCTCTCTTCTCTCGCTCTCTCTCCCTCTCTATCTCTCTCCTCCTCTCCCTTACTCTCTATCTCTCTCTCCTCTCTCTCTGTCTCTGTCATCTCTCTCTCTCTCTCTGTTCCTGTCTCTGTCTCTCTCCTCTCCTACTCTCTCTCTGTCTCTGTCTCTCTCTCTCTCCTCTCTCTCTCTCTCTCTCTCTCTCTCTCTCTCTCTCTCTCTATCTGTCTCTCCTCCTCTCTCTCTCTCTCCCTCTGTGTCTCCTCTCTCTCTCCTCTCCTCTCTCTATCTCTCTCATCCTCTCCTGTATCTCTCCTCTCCTCTCTCTCTCTCTCTCTCTCTCTCCTCTCTCTCCTCTCTCTCTCCCTCTCTCTCTCTCTGTCTCTCTCTGTCTCTCTCTCTCTCCCCCCCTCTCTATTCGTCGGCCCCACCCCCGTGCGGCCGTTGCCCTGACCCCTTTATATCGCAATATTAGTTTAACAATCTTTTCATGATATATTATATAGTAATTATGTTAGTTTTTTTTTCGAAGCATCATTGTGCTTTATTTATACCAGTACCTTACATATCTTAGTTAAATAAAATACAAACAATTGAGTCTCCAATTTAATCTACAGAAATATAAATTCCAATGTTATCTTCCTGAGCTAAGTACAAATTTAAGTAATCACAAAGTAGATGTAAATTGTTGAAACTCTACAATACCTACCAAATCATAAACTGTAATATAAGCCATTAAAGAATGAAATATAATTTGACTACAACCTACTCTGTTTTGATCAGACATATTGCAACGTTCATCCTAGCACGTTAAGAGGAAAATGTAGTCCGCAGGTTGACCCCTCACAAATTAGCAGTTATAAGGTGCAAGTAATCTCACCTTGTGTTAATACATGTAATTTGACCTAGTACCAATAAAATAGATTTAAAACGCATGCCAACGAAAATAAAATTGCAATTAATATAAGCTAGGCGCAATCTCATCTTTTATGAATGAAGATCTAACCTATTTTCAGTAGATTCCAAGCTGCGATGTTAGCAGTGTGCCACTTCACAAGTTATAAATTTGTTTTCTTTTATTCAAATGAAGAAAGTGACCTGGAATTGTTCTGCGAATAAGGTACAGTAGAAAAGTATTATAATTACCATAGAAACCCAGAAAAACCAGAATCAACACTAGCTACAGAAGCAACTAATGCGGGTTGTTGTTTATACATAAGATAAAACTTCTTTACAACCTGCTATTTTCCCTCTCAAATTTATAAACCCGTTGACCCGTTTAAATTATACTACTCACCTTTGAATTATTAGCAGATGGAATTATTTTACCAGGCAAACTCATTGGAACATGATTAAGTTGGAAGCCAATAATAAATTAAAGGATACTTGGTGAACATAGTTCCAGCTACACTTAAATTCCTAGTTGCTTGTATAGCATTGATTACAGTAGATTGCCTAAGAACAAATTTTAAAGAATAGCTACAGATTAAGATGCTAATATGATGACATTCATTTACATATTCATCATGGAATTATTATACCAGGCAAACTCATTAGAACATGATTAACTTGGTACTTGTTTTAAAATATATACTATGAAGTAGTTTCTTTTTTTGGGCGTAAACAGAACATTAAAAGAACTTGATTACGTAATTTAAAATGTGTCGAAAGTTTGATATTTTTTAGAAAGCAAAGTATACAATGCTTATCCAAAATTGATTGTTTATTTTCATTTTATTAAAGGTGTGAACACAAATCTTGATCCTTGACACGCGAACATCCTTCAGAAAAATAAATATCTGCTGGTAGAAATTATTTGTTGTTTGTTTAATGCACCTCTTCCTGATTCTTAAGAACAATTATATGTCTTAATTTATGATCAAGAACCAAAACCTTGCAGAACCAAAGATTAAGAAAATGGTATACATGAACAAGTTCTTACACGTTCATCTATTGCTAATGGATTATGGAGATGATTATGAGATTATGTCAAATATGTTTATATAATTATGTTAAGTTGATGTTATAGTTTTCATTATGTTCATAAACATTTGCTTCTCCTCATTTTTCTTTGTTTGTATTCATTTATGTTCAGTAAGAGTTCATAAATTAATGAACAAACACGAGCAAGAGTTCTTGTTCGGTAATTGTGTTCTGGTTTAGAAAGTGTTCGTGAACACTACAATTTATCATATTTGACCAAACTTAAGTTATATGTTTCAACTTCTTAACAACGTGCATACGCACCAACTTTGGTTTTTGGCACTTCATACATAGCTCAGACACCCAACTTTAAGTAGCGATATTTTATTCATTTTAACTCCCTTTTAAATGTTTTTTGATTCATTGGGTAGCTCGCAAATAATAGAACACAAACCCATTAAAAATATTTATCTTAATCGTAGTTACATATAATTGAGTGTGCTCAAATTAATATAAAAATTCGCATTTCATAATAAGTAGAAAATCTCTTTATGATCGAAAAAAGATAAATTATTAAGATGAATGTGTGGGTCACTTTCATGAATTGATTTTGTTTTCATCACATTTATACATGAAAGAAATATGTTTTCTGACTATTGTGTTTCATATAAAATTGATTATAATTATGGCCTACCACCATTTACAAAGACAGCGCTATTGTCTGTAGTTATGTACTGTATTCCTTGTTTTAGATATGTTTTCAATATGAAAGATGCGATGGACATGAGATACTACCTGAGATGAAAGCACATGTAGCGACATTCACTGAAAATAGAACAAACTAACTAATAAAATTATCATGTTGAACCATATAAAATAAACTACCTGAGATGAAAGCACATGTAGCGACATTCACTGAACATATAAAATGATTGACCATCGTAAGAACCAACCGATTAACCTATTCACATCGAAGCAATCACAGATTATACTAGATCTTGAACCAAGGTTTTCTGATTGAGCGAGACCAAAGAAGAAACCAAAAAGAATAAGATGTGTGTTTGTCCCGGAGAAAGAAAAGAAGGGTGAGGTAGAAGAAGCTTTGTAGAAATTGATAGAAATGGTTGTTTGAAAGTATATGTGTTTGATTTTGAGCGGCAAACCCTAAATCATATTTCAAAACATCTGTGTTTAAAGTTGGCGTGTTCATAGGTGTATGGAGTTGTACAATATGCCTTAGAAGCTGTAAAACTCTTAAATTTAAGAGATATGATGAAAAGACAATATTGTCCTTCCTATATATAATTTTTTTCTAAAAATCAGGGCTGCTCAAGCTACTGGGCCCTGGTGGTCGCCCCCCTCCCACGGGCCCGTCTTGTTAACACCTTGTTTATCTGTATGATCATATCTCTAATTTTAAAAGCCACTGCCTAACAACTATGATTAAATGTTTAATTTAGCAAACACGTTAAATACTCGTAGCAAAGCAACATATATATGTCGTTTTTGGTTTCTTGATAATGTGGACATCATCTTCACATTAGAAACATTCGAATGGCAATCCATAAACCACTATGAAGTGTTGTATGCTCTTCTTAGCTTTGTCAACATCATAAAGGACCACTACAAATGATAAGACATGCAAACTCTTAAAACAGAATTCATATTTAAACCCTTTTTATTTAAACTTAATTTAAAATGAACGGTCTATGTAAAGATATATTGTTTAAGTTATAAGATTAATAATACATTATGCAAAAGTTATAAACTTTTACAGACCCACATATGAAGGTATCTTCAATAATGCGATATATATGAAACTTTTTTTGATAAATGTCGTTTGCAGGATCGGTTTTCGTCACTTAACACTTTTATTTTCTCTCAAACTCACTTGAATCACACTCGGTTTAGATGATGCAGAATCCCTTCTATGAGTTGATAATAATATACTTAGTAACTAAGAACACATGAATATAATTTTCAAGGTACTTGTATATATTACTTCTCAACTCAAAGTATTACAAGACTCTTAGAAGCATATTACATGAGTTACAATGCGAAACTATATATACTAGATCCTACAGTCGGATATACTTTGATACCAACCGAAAACCTATGATTAAAGCAAATATTGCATTGCTAAAGACAAGGTATCTTAGATAAAATATTATCTAAGATATGGTAGTCATGACATGTCCATGACTTACCTTTTGTCACCAACTAAAGTTGGTAACTGTACTAACTGATAAGGAATGAATAGTGAAATAAAGTATGGTCAACTACATGGGCGTGGGAAAGCACCATGCAGTATCTCAGAGATTTGCATCAGAGTGTCAGAAAGACCATACTTATGTCCACTGGTTCATAGTAGGTTCTTCCGAAGGTTAACTGGCTTCGGAAGAACAAGTTCTTCCGAAGCCACTTATACTTCGGAAGAGGCTACTTCTTTCCGAGGCTTGAGACATTCTTCAGGTCTTCATACTTTGGAAGTCATTGTCTTGGTTTCTTCTAAGTATTGAACTTCGGAAGAAAGACTTTGTCTTTGGAAGTTGGAGTTTCTCTTCGGAAGTTGTAGTTTCTCTTCGGAAGCTCGTTCAGACTTAACCTTCAGAAGCTCAGCATTTGCCTTTGGAAGTTCTTCATCAGTTGCACCAAAATTGTCTAAGTGTTTGTTTTGGTTGCACCAGCCTTACTTGATCCAACAAAATCCCCCTAGGCTCATGCTACCAAAGCCTCACTTGTTTCTGCTTCTCAAAACCTTCAGCACCAGGGAGAGAAGATATTTATTTGTCTCTTTGTTCTTCCCGGATGTGGTGCTGAGAAGTTTGTACAAATCATTCGTGGATTGGAGATCCAGTCTATCACTTGGAATGATATGTACCCTCTATGTTGCCTTCTGAAGAGAGTTAGTTGACGGGAGCTATATTCATACTCCCATCAAACTATAGACTCAAGTTCAGGACCTTCAACCATTTGAAGAAAGGCTTTGCCTTTGGTTGCTGATCCCTCCCTTTCATCTTTCTTTCTCAGCTTCAACTCCTCTTCAATCTTGGTCCTAGCGGTTAGCTCGGCTAGATGAAGACTGCTCAGAAGATTTCTATATGAGCAGCTATCTCAGAGTTGGAGGGGTTGGAGAATGGCTTCTCTGCTAACTCAATAATATCAAACCTGCTTAAGTGTAGCAGAGATGAGGCATTAAGCCTATTTATCTCGCCATTCTCTCTCTCAACAACATAGTTGTGAGAAGAGTCTTCGAACCTCCACCGGATGATCTTCTTTCTTGGCACAAAGGGCTGACTTAGTACTCTGTTCCCTTTCTTTGAATCCAGTAGAGTCACCAGTTTTCTTTTTTGCTTCTTCTCTTCTTCATTTAGTGAGTCAGAGTTGAGGCCAAAAAGATTAGCAGCCTGGTCTAGTTGTAAGGATTTCTATAAGTCTGATGCAGCCAAAACATCCAAAGTCTCTCTGCATGCATGCACTGAAGAACAGAAGTAGAAATGCTTCGGAAGTTTTACACCATGCACTAGAAATATTCAGTGTAAAATCTTCCGAAGCCAAGACCAACATCTTCCGAAGCCAAAAGTGAAGTCTTCCAAAGCTTCAAAGACAAAGTCTTCCGAAGCCAAATAGTGAAGACAGATTTCTTCCGAAGACTTCTGAGGATATGCCTTTCTCTTATGTACTTTACCATAAAGCTGGACCACCTTTCCGCTGCCTTTTGACTCTACATTTGATTTTATAGTTGTCAAGTCAATTGTATCCAGCTGGCTTTCAAAGTATGGCCGGCTGTAGGATGTAGTATAAAGTGTTGGGTTTTGTTACATGTTTATCAAAGCAAGTTTAACCATTTAAACTTAAAAAAAACGCAGTGGATATAAGTGGTTAAAGTGTGTTTAACAATCTGAAAATTTTAATCATTTTAACCAAAGACAAAACCCATAAACAAGGATCATTAATATATGTGAAATGACTTGTTATCAAAACGAAAAGAACAACCATAGGGTGTTCTTGAAACTATCTTTCAAGAACAAGATGATGAAGTATGGATGAGATGAAGATGATGATGCTCTTGAATGTCCAACCCCCTAGAGAGAAAGCCTCAAGTTTGTATACCCACAAGCTCTTCCAAACACCTAACTTGTTAGGTAGTAGAACACCAAGACCCAACTCCTTCTTGAACAACCCGAAAATCAGCCAAGAAGTTCTTCAAGTTCAGCCAAAATTTTCGAAATTTTCAGCCAAGTAACAAGAGAGAAGAGTCCTTTGCATGTGTGAGAGAGAGAGAGTGCTAAAGGGAAGAGTGCAAGAGTGAATAAAGTCTTGTAAAAACCAAGACTAAGTGATACCAAATTCCCACAAAAGGGGCGGCTGAATATGTGTTTGAAATGGGTTCCCCCCATTTCAATTTTTATAAAAAAGTTACACTCTTAACCCATGAGTTTATAAAATTAAAACCTCTTTTAATTTTATAACATTAACACACTTTTATTTTTTATTATTTAACTCACTTAAATAATGAAACAAATAATTTTTTATGAACAAATTATCCACATAATGTTGTTCTTTTACAAAACCAAAGTTTTAGAAAACCCATTTTTTAAAATGGTGTCAATATTTATATGTATGATCTCATCAACAAATAAATATTTATTGGTGTTTGTTTAGCTTGTTACTGGATATGACCCGAATTGGATCATAACGTACTAACCACATCAATCTTGTATGTGTCTTGGGCATACAAGATTCAACAATCTCCCACTTGCACAAGATTCATAGAAGATTGATGCATGTAGTAATACCGTCTAACAATGGTTTACTACCCTTAATACGTATGATTAAGTGCCATTCAATAACATCATCCTCTTCAAGTACCTTACCCAAATTGTTTTAGGTGAATCAATCATCTATCATTTTGTCTTAGATGTCATGTTAAATCCCAGAGACACAAAGTGATCATTCTCAATTGATTTAACTTTATCAGGCCTTAGACATCTTACTCTTAACGAATAAGAGGGACAAATCCCATCTTGACTACATACGTCTCTCACAATTACCTTATATCATACCTGAACTCAGACTTATGTACTGCCATGTTTCAGAACAGCGAAGAACTAAGTCAAAGTATAATATTCGGCAAATATCAAGACACAGTATGTATCTCAGGTCAGAGGATACCAAATGATGTTCGCTTTTACTCAAAATTACTTATGATCAATCAGGAAGATCCCATGTAGTAATATTTGAGATGTAGGTCAGTCCAATATTTGTATCCCATAAATATCTATAAACTTTGGCAGCAACCCTTTGCTCTATATTCATCCATATGAATATCTACCAATCCAAGTTCATAATAGTCTTACGTTCATACCTCTTCCCACAAGTATGAACAACTACGAACGTTCTGAGTAAATGATTTACTCATGGATTTAAACATGCAAAATTGGAATATTAGTTGAATCATTATAACCAAATAATTCATTCAAATAATAAAGGGTTACAATATCTAAATACAAAAATAAAAGATCAAATCTAGTCACTAGAGTATTGAAGTCCCATGGCACAAGTATGACTTTCATGCTTTGCCTTTTCAAGAAGCTTCGTGAGTGGATCTGCAATGTTTTGATCCGTCCGAACTTTGCGAATACATATCTTTCCCTTTTCAACTTCATCTTATATGTAGTTGAATCTCCGTTCAATGTGCCTAGTCTTTTGATGTGCATGGGGTTCCTTGATTTGAGCAATCACACCCTCGTGATCACAAAGAATTTCTAGGGGGTCCTGAATGGAAGGGACTACCGCTAGATCGGCAATGAATTTCTTTAACCATGCAGCTTCCTGAGCTGCTAATGAAGTGACGATGTATTCTGACTCTATAGTTAACAATGCCACCACATCTTGCTTAGATCTCTTCCAAGAAATTGCTCCTCCATTCAAGATGAAAATGTACCCCGATTGTGCTCGTGAGTCATCCCGATCAGTTTGGAAACTCACATCCGTGTAACCCTTTACTACGAGTTCCTACTCACCTGATCCATAGATTAGCAACATATCTTTGGTCCTCCTTAGGTACTTAAATATGTTCTTAACAGCCATCCAATGACTGTTTATCGGCTTGTCATGCTCAAAGCGCATGACACGTCCGGTCTAGTGCATATCATTACATACATGATGGATCCTATAGCAGACGCATACGGGATTCCCTTCATTTTGTCTTGCTCATCCTTTGAGCTTGGACATTGAGTCTTACTCAATATCGTTCCTCTTTGGATAGGTACCGTACCTTTCTTAGACTTTTCCATCTTGAACCTTTTCAAGATCTTATCAATGTATGCATTTGATTTAAACCTATCAACCGCCTTGATCTATCCCTATAGATCTTTATTCCCAAAATATAGGCGGCTTCACCAAGATCCTTAATGGAGAAACAACTTTCAAGCAAGGTTTTAACACCTTCCAAGGTTGGAATAACATTTCCAAATAGTAGAAAGTCATCGACATACAATACTAGGAAAATAATGATGCTCCCACTAGCTTTCTTATATACACATGCTTCATCAGCGTTTTGATGAACCCAAAAATGATTATCTCTTCATCAAAATGATGATTCCAGCTTCTTGATGCTTGCTTCAATCCATAGATTGATTTCTTTAATTTTCATACTTTGTTAGGATGTTTTGGATCGACAAAACCTTCAGGCTGAACCATATAGACATCTTCCTCAAGATATCCATTTAAAAAAGCAGTTTTGACATCCAGTTGCCAAATCTCATAATCATAATGAGCAGTTATGGCAAATAATATCCTAATACACTTTAGCATTGCAACCGGTGAGAAGGTCTCATCATAATCAACCCCTTGAGTTTGAGTGAAACCTTTTGCTACAAGTCTAGCTTTATAAGTATCCAAGTTTTCATGCATATCGGTTTTCTTCTTGAAAACCCACTTACTTCCAACTATCTTGGAGTTAAGAGGTGGTTCAACCAAGTCCCATACTTGGTTGTCATACATGGATTGCATCTCAACGTTCATGGCTTCAAGCCATTTGTCACAATCTAAATTGGACATTGCATCACGATAAGTGGTTGGTTCATCGGAATCTACCATATAGCATCCATCCACGAAAAATCCATATCTTTCAGGTGGATTACTAATTCTACCAGATCTGTGATCGTTTTGTGTGTATTGATCAACCATTTGATCATCCTCAACATCCTCATGTTGAGTGCTAGTGTCAACCAAACGTGTATTAGTTTGTGGTTCTTGATCTTCCTCAAGATGCACTGTTCTACTGCTAGTTCCTTCCGTAAGGAACTTAGCTTCTAAGAACTCAGCCTTCTTGGCGACAAACTCCTTTTGTTCCAATGGACCATAGAAATAATATCCCATAGAATCTCTAGGATATCCAATAAAGATACACTTAGTGGAACGGCTTTCTAACTTGTTTGAGGTGGGAGTCTTAACATAAGGCTCACAACCCCATACCTTTAAATATGATAGTGATGGAACCCTTCCATGCCATATTTCAAAAGGTGTCGTTTCCACTTTCTTGGTCGGGGCCATATTCAAAATACGAGCCTCCGAGAGGAAAGCGAAACCCAAAATGATAGAGGCAATGAGCTTCTAGCCATCATAGATCGAACCATATCCAATATAGTTCGATTTCTCCTCTCGGACACACAATTGTGTTGTGGTGTTCCAGGTGGAGATAGTTGTGAGACAATACGACAACTTCTAAGATGATCTTTAAAAGCATCACCTAGGTATTCACCTCCTCTATCGGTGCGGAGAATTTTTATTTTCTTGTTGAGTTGATTTTCTACTTCATTTTGGAAGATTTTGAACATTTCAAAAGCTTCATCTTTGTGTCTTAACAAGTACACATAACCATATCGACTATAGTCGTCGGTAAAGGTAATGAAGTATCTTTCATTGTACCTAGTCATTTGTTTAAAAGGACCACATACATCCGAATGTATGATGCCTAATAAATCTTTTGCCCTTTCGGATTTGCCACTAAAAGGTTCCTTAGTCATTTTACCTTGTAAACAATATTCACATACATCAAATGAATCATATTCACTTGCTTTTAAAAGACCGTTCTTTTGAAGTGTTTGTATGCGCTTCTTGTTTATATGACCAAGACGGAAATGCCAAAGATAGGTATCACTCAAATCCAATTTGAGCTTCTTAGTGGTGGTTTGGTACAATGAGCTATCATATAATGTGTTTTCACGAACCAATTCATAAATACCATTAATAGGAATAGCTTTAAAATAATAGATGTCATTTAAAGAAACATGAATTTCATTTTCATTAAATGTCATAACATAACCATATTATCTTAATTGAGAAACAGAAATAATGTTCCTAGTCAAACTAGGAGCATACAAAACATTTGAGCTTCTTAGTGGTGGTTTGGTACAGAAATAATGTCACTCAAATCCAATTTGAGCTTCTTAGTGGTGGTTTGGTACAATGAGCTATCATATAATGTGTTTTCACAAACCAATTAATAAATACCATTAATAGGAATAGCTATAAAACAATAGATGTCATTTAAAGAAACATGAATTTCATTTTCATTAAATGTCATAACATAACCATATTGTCTTAATTGGGAAACAGAAATAATGTTCCTAGTCAAACTAGGAGCATACAAAACATTTTTCAAACTTGCTTCCAAACCATTTGGAAGCTTCAAGATGTAGTCAACTTGAACGTTTGCCCCATTTCCCATGTAGAGGCTAACATCCCCTTTCTTGAAGTCCTTACTTCTTTTGAACCCCTGCAATAAGTTGCAAATGTGAGTTCCACATCTGGTATCCAATACCCATGTGTTAGAGGATATTAAATTTTGATCAATATGAATCATGAAAATTGTACCTGAGGTTTGCCCGACATCCCTCTTAGCTTGCAATTCTTTGAGATGGACTGGACAATTTCTTGCCCAATGTCCAATCTCCCCACACTTAAAGCATGGGTCATTCGAAGCAACCTTTTGCTTCTTCTCTGCTGGTTTTGGTGGTGGCGCTCTTACCACTCCCTTTCCCTTTCCCCTAATGTGCCCTTTACCCTTGGCAACATTTTCCTTGGGTGCGGGGTGAGGCCTCTTCTTGTTCCCACCTTCATTGATGGTGAGAACGGGTAAAACCTTTTTACCCATGGCTGCCTCGGTAGTTTTGAGCATAAAGTGAAGCTCGCTTATGTTCTTGTCCCACCCGTTCATGTTATAATTCATGACAAAGTTGTCAAACCTTTTTGACAAAGAGTTGAGGATCAAATCCGTAGCCAACTCTTTTGAGACGGGACAATTCAGCCTTTCGAGGCGGTCAATGTGGCTTTTCATCTTAAGTACATAAGATGAAACAGATTGGGTGTCATCCATACAACATGCATGGAGTGCTCGAACAGTTTCGAAGCTCTCTACCCTTGCTTGTTGTTGGAACGTTTCCTTCAACTGGGTAATCATGTCGTACGCTCCATGATGTTCATACTCTTTTTGGAGATCCGGAGTCATACTTGCCAACATGAGGAAAGACACTTGGAGCGAGTCCTCAGTGTATTTCACCCAATTATTATAGGCCTCCTCATCCTCCTCATTAGGTTGATCGGGAATCAGATCGTCTAAAATATACGATCATTTCGTTTGCTTGAGAACAATTCTCAAGTTTCGAAACCAATCTATAAAGCTATTATGATTTACACGCTCCTTTTGGAGAATGGTTCTTAGTGATAGCGAGTGAGCGGACGGGATGTCATTATTTTCATTATTGTTGGTGGCCATCTATAAAATTAAACAAAGTTCAATTTTAGTATTTTTGATATTGTTCATATTTTAATAATTAAAACCCTTTTATGTGTCTTACAAAATTTTAAAATTCTAGAATCCAACGTTAGATTTTAAATAGTGGTTAGGTGACCTTTATCCCATTTTTTAAATTAACAAGGTAGTCAACGTTTTGACAATTGCAACCCTTTGCAACTTTAAGGTATGGGATCGACTTAAACATCATATGTGTGGTCGGCACGTTTATCCCATCAACACCTTTGTAAACCACATTGTAGGTGATCCATTAAACATGGCTTTCAAATCAAGTTACCCTACTTACACACACATGTGAGTTTTCCAACATAAGTGGTTAGGTGACCTTTATCCCACAAATATGGTATCCCCACCTCAAATCACAAGTTCCCTAAAAATGGTTAGGTGACCTTTATCCCATTAAGAGTTTCCAAGTGACTCAAGTGTTGTGCAAAAGGATGGTGTTTAACTTTTTTATAGAAGAAATTTTAAGTTTTCATAATACTAGTTTAGAAAACTCTATGTACCTTATATTTGCATGCTTTCAAATACAAGGTACCCTATGGTTCACTTTTAATAAAACCCCTTTTATTAAAATCATTAATCCTTTACCTTTTATTAATCACTTAATGATAAAGAACCATCAATTTTCAGCTTGTTAAGTTTGTTAATAAGTTTGTTATGCAACAGGTTGGGCACCCGGTATCAAATCAATTTGAAACTCAATCTCTCTGTCAGGTGGCACTCCTGGTATGTCTTCTGAGAACACGTCTGGAAAGTCACACACAACCGGAATATCAGATAGTTGTGTTGGCGTATCCACGTCCTTTACATAAGCCAAGTAGGCGCTACATCCACGCCTCATACACTTTCCTGCCACTGCCATTGAGATTACTCTCGGGATCGTCGTGACCCGATCCCCATAAACCGTTACCGAACTCCCGTCAGGCGCTGTCAAACAAATCATCTTCTTGTGACACACAATGTTCGCCTCGAAGTCCGCTAACCAATCCATCCCAAGAACCAAATCGAACCCACCTAAGGTCATCACGAACAGTCTAACAGGAAATTTATGACCTTCTAGTTCCACATCACAATCCTCTATCATCTCAGAAATACTGGTAGACTTACCTATAGCAGTTTCTACATCAAAGGGTGCATCAACACGTCTACTACTAACAGGCAGCTTAGCACAGAAAGCAGCAGAAATAAAACTTTTACTGGCACCAGAATCGAATAACAAAGAAGCTAAAGTTTGGTTTACTAGAAACGTACCGGACACAACATCAGGGTCCGTCCTAGCTTCCTCCTGTGTCATAGTGAATGCCCTGGCGCTCGCCCATGGTCCTTCACTCCCCGTCTTCTTCACCCCCGAACCCTCGGCCCTCGACTTCTTACAGTCCTTACTCATATGACCACTTTCCCCACAGTTGAAACACCTCGTACCCCTGCAATCTCTAGCCATATGACCAGGCTTCCCACACTTGAAACAGACATTCAACCCCCATCTACACTCGCCGCTGTGCTCCTTCCCACATTTTCCACACTTCTTCGATCCCGTACCTGGTGTGACTACATGGCGATCGTCCACCCGTGACTTCTTGTTACCTGTCGAGGCATCACCCCGACCAAACTTCTTCCTATTCCAGTTCCGATCACCACCACCCTTCTTGCTACCTTCAGCTACTACCACTACAGTCCTCTCATCATACAATCTCCCTGCCAAATCCACCGCTGACCTAAACGTGCCCGGTCGGGCGATGATCATGTGCCTGCGGATATCCGCCGGCAAGCCTTGAATATACCTTTTAATATTTTATGACAAGGGTGTCACCTGATCAGGCACTAGCCGTGCCATCTCGTTAAACTTGGTGGTGTACTGCTGATGTGTCATCGTCCCCGCCTCTAACTGCAGGAACTCCCTCTCAACTTTGTCCATTTCTCTATGACGACAGAACTTCTCGATCACCAACTTCTTCAGTTCGGACCATCTCATCCTCCCAATAGCCCGACTACCCTCAGCTTGGAAAATATTGTCCCACCAGCATAAAGCTGAGTCCATGAAAGAATGGGTAGCAAACTTCACCTTTTGATCCTCTTGGCACTCGCTGATAGTTAAAACAGCTTCCATTTCTCTCACCCACCGGTGAGCTGCAGCAGCAGTGCAATTACCCTCAAAAGTAGGGGGCTTGCACCGTTGAAACGCCCCATAGTTACAGCCTCGTGCCGCCACCGGTGCAGGCTCCTCTTCTTCCTATTCTTCATTGTCAGAGAGAACCGTTTCAGGCTCTTGTTGCTCCCGTCCTCTTGAGGACCTATTTCTCTCCTTTCTTTCTCCTTCCTTTACAACCTTAATTACTTCAGTCACCACAGGCGGTAAGATCGTCTACATGACCTGATGAACATCCTCTACAACTGCCTCTTTCACTGAATCCCTCAAATTCGCACTCTCATCACTAGCCTCCGGATGAGGGATCTTGGGCTCTTCATGAGCCACCTCTTCAGCTCTGGGTTTTCCTCTCGTGACCTGTGGTCCAGCACCACGTCCACCACGACCTCCACCGCGTGAAGCTCTAGACGATCTATCACCGGCTATTCTCTAACACACTGAAAGATTCAAACACTAACACGGTCATTCAAGGGAACAACTCAGTTTATGTCAAGTATAGTAAGTCCCTAATTACAGTGACCAGTTGTGATTAGCCACTACTTTACTCTTCATACCCCAAGCATTACCTGTCCTGACTACATCAGTATTTAAATCTACAAACAACACATAACCACATAACATGCGCATGTAATACCGATTATCATTAAGGAAATACCTGATGGCACGCAGCTACTCAGATTGGCATCCCATTCCCTTTCCGTCCCATTCTCAGTTTAAGTTAAGGTTTATTTTGAAAATTTACCCATTTCACTTAAACTTTGGCTCCGATACCAACTTGTAAGGCCCCGTTCCTAGTACACTTACAGTTGGTCAATCATCGCACATAAAATATATAAATACATTTGACTTTCATAAAACATCGCAGCGGAATTATCAAAATAAACATCTCATCTCATTATAAAAGCTTTTGCAAAACAATACATCATTATCAAGTTACAAAAAATATGTGGCATTACATTACAAAAGCATTATAAAAGTGGATGCCATCCAAAAGAGCTGAGTAGCCGCCTCGTGCCATCCTCAGCAACTATTACCTGCCAACTGGAAACACATAAAAGTCAGCGTTGCTGAGTGAGTTCTAGTTTTATAATAAAACGTACTTTTCTTTCATTAAAACCATTCTTTACTTTCATGCGATCATACATCATACGTACACATAGATAATATCATTATTATCTTCATTAATCATTCATACATTCTTTCTTTCATTCGTACGTTCATTACTTTCAATGACATGTACATTACCCCGAACATTGTGCACGAAGCGGGTAACTGGGCCTGAGGTCTTTCATAGACCTCGAACATTGGACGCGGAGCTGACTCCAGTACCTAGGGCAAGTACATTCACCATTTA
The DNA here is from genome assembly GCA_025215565.1 of Flaveria ramosissima. Taxonomy (NCBI): domain Eukaryota; kingdom Viridiplantae; phylum Streptophyta; class Magnoliopsida; order Asterales; family Asteraceae; genus Flaveria; species Flaveria ramosissima. The sequence goes on along the minus strand of CM046040.1, from coordinate 59,977,568 downwards.
TCTTTCTCTTTCATTCCGGATCAATGCCATATGCTATACCCTGAACATTGTGCACGAAGCGGGTAACTGGGCCTGAGGTCTTTCAAAGACCCCGAACATTATGCACGAAGCTGACTCCAGCACCTAGGGCAAGCGGCAAGGATTCCATACATATGGTCAATCACAAAGATTGGACCCCAGTGTGCATCCTTCCGGGGTAGCTAACCCATACACCGTTGAGCTAACACCCTTCATTGGGTGTGAACCTCCATACATTAGCTTGCAAGCCTTTCTTACATTCATTCATTATTAATGCATGCATTCATTCAACATGTTCCTCTTTTCATTATTTTCCACTTTACATTACATAATACTTTACTTTCATTCATTAACATAACACGTAACGCCACGAGAAAAATAAACATACATCATAATAAGGAACATCAACATACACAGTCAATATAATCATACAACGAATCATCATACATAACATACATAATGCGTAATCATACAGCATCATACATCATCATCATGCCCAACATAACTGTAAGGATTCCTTAAGTCTGATGCAACCCAAAACATCCAATGTATCTCTGCAACATGCACTAAGTACTGAAGTAAAGAATGCTTCGGAAGTTTTACACAACATACTAGAAAATACTCTAAGTGTAAAATCTTCCGAAGCCAAGACCAATATCTTCCGAAGCCAAACATGAAGTCTTCCGAAGCCTCAGAGACAAAGTCTTCCGAAGCTTCAATCTATGAAGACAGATTTCTTCCGAAGACTTTTAGTACACATGCTTTATCTGATGTACTGTTCCATAAAGCACCTTTCCGCTGCATCTCTGTAAAGTCACCAACTTACATGAGTTGGTGAAAAGGTCCATGCTTTTGGTAACTTTACATTGAGGTCTTGAGTCTGTAACTTTCTACTTTATGTACTTTATCCTTTTTGTAATGTATAAGGATGTGAGCTATGGCATGTCATAGTCACAAGGTCAAAAGGCAGATATGCCTTTTGATCCTACAATTGATTTTGTTAGTGTCTAGTCAATTGTATCCAGCTGGCTTTCAAAGTATAGCCGGCTGTAGGTTGTAGTATAAGTATTCCAAGTTCTTGTATCTTTCTTTATGCTTTGTAACACTTGTAAAAGAACTTGAGAAAGCAATATACTGCCTCCTTGAAACCCAACTCTCCTGTTCTGTCTCTTTACTTTACTTGTGTTCTTTGTATCAACTTGGTTAATCTAGTTCACTGTTTGATTAAAGTTTAGTTTCTCTCCTCATTGTGTTGTTGTGTTGTAATTTTGTTCAAGACCTTAAACGGTCCTGCAATTGGTATCAGAGCTTTCCAGGCTCTTGATATAAGATCTCACCATCTTAAGATCCCTCACACACACAAAACTAAACTCTTCAAATGGCATCCATCTCAAAGACTGATATGGAGACTGGAACCATGAACAAATCCCCACTGATCACTCTTGATGATTTTGACACCTGGTGTATGAGAATGGAAGGTTTCATCAGGTCTCTTGATTCAAGAATGTGGGAATCTGTTGAGAATGGACCTTTCATACCTAGCACTCCTTCTGCTACTGGTGCTGGTATGATTCCAAAAGATGTGGCCAACTACTCTGATGAAGATAGAAAAAGAGTAGAGATTGATAGGAAGGCCATGACTGCTCTTCAGACTGCTCTCTCAAACTCTGTATACAGAGGCTTTAAGAAGTGCAAAACAGCTAAACAGCTGTGGGATGCACTGAAGCTGATGTATGAAGGCTCCTCTGAAGCCAAGGAGAACAAGAAGGATCTCTGAAGCAGCAGTTTGAAAACTTCACCTTCAAAGCAGGTGAAACCATGACTCAACAATACTTCAGGTATGTTGAGATAGTGGATACCCTAGTGGATGGAGGAGTTCCTCTTGAGAACAGGGACATTGTAAGGAAGTTCATGTCCTCACTTCCTAGGCAATGGACACACTACTGTGTGGTGATCAAGAGGACTGAGAACCTCAAAACTCTTACTCTGACAGAGTTATATGGGATTCTCAGTGGATACCAGATGGAGATGAACATGCAAGGTTCATCTGGCAACTCCAACAATCAAATGGGTTCAGCCCTTCATGTGGTTGAAAGGGATAGCATAGAACCCCAACATCATCTCATATGCTACCCTGACAACTCACAAAAGGGTCCTTTCATCACCTTCCCGGAGACACCCAGGGAGAACTTTACTCAAGGAAGCCCATTCCAAGAGACAAGTTCTTCTCAAGCCTTTGTGTCTACTGATGAAAGCTGTGGGAACTCTCTCTTCACTCTTGAAGACCTGGACTGTATCCATCCAGATGACCTGGAATACATGGAGATAGTTCAGCAGATGGCTCTCCTCACTCACAGAGCCAAGAAGTTCTACAAGAGAACAGGAAGAAGGTTTCCAAGCAATGCTACCAGTGGAAAGTTTGGGCTGGATAAAAGCAAAGTTAAGTGTTACAACTGTAACCTTATGGGCCACTTTGCTAGGGAGTGTAAGGCACCTAAAACAAATGGGGCCAAACACAACCCAGACCAAACTACACTGACAAAGCCCCTCAGAATGAGAAGCCAAAGCAACATGCTGCTGTTGCTGTTGAAGAGGGAGGCTTTGACTGGAGCTTTCAGGTGGAAGATGCTTCTCCAAACCAAGCACTGATGGCAGACCATGATGAAGCCAAGGTATTGGAACATCTCTGTACTCCTGAATGCATTGCTAAAGTAAATAGATACAGGTCCTACAACTTAGAGATGAGATCTGATCTTGAGTCATTAAACATATTAAAATCTGATTTTAGAAAGTCTGAAAATGATTACAAGTTAAAGATAGAGGACTTGGAGAAAACCATTTCAGTACTAAAACATGAACATACAGATTTTAGAACTCAGATCCAAGATCTCATAACTAAGTTGACTGAGTGCCAGGCTGAGCTTGTGATCAGCAAAGCCAAGGCAGAGAAGAGTGTTCTTGAAGAAGAGACCTTCAAGAACATGATATCCTCATCCCTGCACAACAAAGTGTGCTATCAAAATAGACAGGGACTGGGATCAAATGAGATAGCTCCTCCACACACAATCTTGTCTGTAAGATCTCCTAGGTGTGGAACTTGTGAAGATGAGCTTCCTCTCATAGATCCTATAAGTGAGGATGATGAAGAAGTGATAGTGAAGAATTCCTCTGAGAAGAGTGAAGAAGAGGATTCTTCCAAGGGCCACTATCCTTCTGAGGAGAAGAAATCTACTGTGATGACCAAGTCCAAGAGAAAGAACTTGATCAGGAAGAGCAAGAGGAAAGCAAAGAAGGCTCAAGAGATCAAGGCTACTTTTGATGCTAAGCAGAAACAAGTTTTTATCTCTGCAGGTTTCAAAGTAGTAAGGACTGAAGACATCAACCAAGACTCCTCAGCTAAGAGTCCTGGTTCTTGTTCAAATCATCTCAGTGCAAAGAAGAAGACTGAGCTGCTGTGTACCACTGCTGCACAGCCTGGACCATCAAACTCCAAGAACAGTTCACAGCCCAAAAGAACTGTCTCAGCATCTACCAAGATGAAGGTGGAGAAGGGATGTGACCAAAGCCAGTCTTGCTCTCAAAAGGAGACTCTTTTGAAGAAGAAAATGTTATGTGTCATGTGTGAAAGTACCTCTCACATTGCTAAGGATTGCCCATACAATCCTAAAAGTACTATCCACATGACCAATACAAAGACTTCAAAGAGTCTCAAGAAGATTCAAGCTTCGGAAGGAAAGTCTGTTTCCTTCGGAAGCTCCAAATCAAAGAAGAAGGTAAATGGAAAATTACCTTCGGAAGTAAAATTGGTCTCGGAAGAAAGGAGTTCTTCCGAAGCACTGAAGTCTGCTGCAGTGACTGTAGAATCTTCCGAAGGTTCAGTCATCAAAACTTGTGAAGTCCCAAAAGCTTCTAAGGTTTTGAAGGTCAAGTCCAAGACTCCAAAGGTGGTGTGGAAGTCTAAGAAAGACCAAATGACTGAAGTTTCTCCATCAACAACAGCTGAAGATCCCCATAGTACAACCATAGGATCTATTACTGTTGCATTACCTTCTATTACACTTAGTGAGCCCAAGACAAGTAAGGCTTGGGTTTCCAAATGTAACTAATCATTTTCTTTGTGCAGGAACAGCTCAAGACAAGCAGGAATGTCTGGATAATTGACAGTGGCTGTTCCAGGCACATGACAGGCAATAGGTCTCTACTCCATAATTTTGAGAGAATTGATGGAGGACCAGTTGCTTTTGGAGGAGATGAAGGTGGTTACATTTCTGGAAGGGGCAAGGTCACAAATGGTAAGCTCAGCATTGAGAAGGTAAACTTTGTTAAGGAGCTTGGGTACAATCTTCTGAGTGTATCCCAATTTTGTGATCAGAGTCATAACATGCTCTTTACTGAGCATGAGTGCATTGTTCTCAAGCCTGGAGTGGTCATTCCTCATGAGCATATCCTGCTCAGAGCCCCCAGGAAAGGGAACATGTACAAGATGGATTTGCAAGAAACATCTCCCTCTGGAGAAGTTTCATGCTTTCTATCTAAAGCAAATAGTGATGAGTCTTTCCTATGGCATAAAAGAATGTGCCATGTAAACTTTAAGAACATGAATAAATTAATTAAACATGATCTGGTAACTGGAATGCCAAAGAAAGAGTTTACAAGTGATGATCATTGTGTTGCATGCCTGAAAGGGAAGCAACACAAGGTATCTCACAAGCCTAAGGAAAAGAACTCCATCACTACTCCCCTACACTTGTTACATATGGATCTCTTTGGCCCCACCAGTGTAATGAGTCTAGGAAGGACCTCTTATTGTTTAGTGATCACAGATGATTTTACAAGATTCACTTGGGTTTTCTTTCTTAGAACTAAGGATGAAACCCCTGAGATTCTGAAGAATTTCATCTTAAAAGTTGAGAATCAAAGTGATCACAAGGTCAAAACCATAAGATGTGATCAAGGAACTGAATTCAAGAACCAAATCCTTGATACATTTTGTGATGAAAAAGGTATTACAAGACAATATAGTGCTCCCAGGACTCCTCAGCAAAACGGAGTTGCTGAGAGGAGAAACAGGACACTTATTGAAGCTGCAAGAACTATGTTGTCTGACTCTAAACTGCCCATCACCTTCTGGGCAGAGGCAGTTAATACTGCTTGCTATGTGCAAAACAGAGTTTTAGTAGTTAAGACACATGGTAAGACTCCTTATGAACTTTGGCACAAGAGGAAACCTTTCATTGGTTTTCTCAGGTCATTTGGATGTCCTGCACCATCTTGAATACCAAAGATCAAATTGCCAAGTTTGCTGAGAAATCAGATGATGGACACTTCATTGGATACTCTTCCCAAGCTAAGGCTTATAGAGTATACAATCTCAGAACTAGAATTGTTGAGGAGTCAGCCAATGTGACTTTCAATGAACACACACCCTGTGTGGCTGGTTCTGGTCCTGATTGGCTGTTTGATCTTGATTTAGTTACCAACTGTTTTAACAAATCTTGTGAGAATGTTTCAGGATCTGCAGAAAATTTAAATACAGGTGATCCTGATCCAAGATTTGAGCTAGGAAGACTCTCAACTCATACATCTTCAGCTCCAGTTGGAACTACTTCAGCAAATGAGGTCTCTATCAGCACTACAATGACAAATTCAGCTGATACATCTGGTATGCCTTCAAATTCCAGCTCAGAGGCTCCTCAACCAGATAAAGATACCTCAATTGTAGAAGACAACAATGGTGATGGTGATAGTGATCAGGAATTCCTTGATGCTAATAACCACACCATAGATGACAACATCAATGATGTCACACACTCATTGGATCAAGTTAATCTTGATAAGTGTGGTAATGTGGAAGGGTGAATCATCTATGCCAGATCTAAATTTCTCAAATTTGGATCTCTCTCAGCAACTTGCTGTGATCCCTCAGCTAAGGATCCACAAGTCTCACCCCACCACAAACATCATTGGAGATGTTGTCACAGGGGTAAGAACAAGAGGACAAACCCATGAAGCAAATGTTTGTCTTCACTCTTGTTTCTTATCTCAGATAGAGCCAAAGAAAGTTGATGAAGCTCTAAAGGATGGAAGTTGGGTTGAAGCTATGCAACAAGAGCTGCTTCAATTCAAAAGGCAGAAAGTTTGGAACCTTTGTCCTCTTCCTCATGGGAAGACTACCATTGGAACCAAATGGGTTTTTAGGAACAAGAAGGATGATAGAGGAATCATCATCAAGAACAAGGCAAGACTAGTTGTTCAAGGATACACACAAGAAGAAGGATTGACTACACTGATGTCTTTGCTCCTGTAGCAAGATTAGAAGCTGTTAGGATATTCCTGGCATTTGCTGCATCCAAGAACTTCAAGGTCTTTCAACTTGATGTAAAGTGTGCTTTCTTATATGGAGTGATTGATGAAGAGGTTTATGTCAAACAGCCACCTGGTTTTGTAGACCCTGATCATCCTGATTATGTCTGCAAGCTTGACAAAGCTCTTTATGGGCTGCATCAGGCACCCAGGAAGTGGTATGAGACACTATCTGAGTATCTTTGTAAACATGGATACATGAGAGGTACTATAGATGGAACTCTCTTCATCAAAGGACAGGGAAATGACTTATTGCTAGTTCAAGTATATGTAGATGACATCATCTTTGGTTCAACTAATCCAAAGCTCTGCAAAGACTTTGAGAAGCTGATGAAAGACAGATTTGAAATGAGTTCAATGGGAGAACTCAATTTCTTTTTGGGAATTCAAGTGAAGCAAGTTGAAGATGGCATCTTCATAAGTCAGTCAAAGTATCTTCAAGACATACTCAAGAGGTTCAACATGACTGATTGTAAGATTGCTAAGACACCCATAGCCAGAAACCACTCCCTTGGACCTGATCTTGAGGGGGAGTGTGTAGATGAACATTTGTACAGGCTATGATTGGGTCTCTTATGTATCTTACAGCTAGCAGGCTTGATATCATGTTTGCTACATGTATTTGTACAAGATATCAAGCCAACCCCAAGATGTCTCACTTAATCACTGTCAAAAGGATTCTAAGATACCTCAAAGGTGCTTCAACACTTGGTTTATGGTATCCAAAGAATTCTGTCTTTAATCTGTATGCTTATACAGATAGTGATTATAGTGGTTGCAACATGACTGCAAAGTCTACATCTAGGGGATGTCAATTCCTTGGTAGAAGGGTTGTCTCATGGCAATGCAAGAAACAATCCTGTGTGTCTGCATCAACTGCTGAGGCTGAATACATTGCTGCTGCAAGTTACTGTGCTCAAGTGCTTTGGATTCAAAATCAGATGCTGAACTATGGATTTAACTTCAAAGAGACTCCTATTCACATAGACAACAATAGTGCTATCTCTATCACTGAGAACCCTGTGCAACACTCAAGGACCAAACACATCAACATCATGTATCATTTAATAAGAGATAACTATGAAAAGGGATTAATTAAACTAGTCAAAGTTCATACAGATGAACAATATGCTAATCTGTTTACAAAAGCTTTTGATGAACAGAGATTTAAATATCTGATATCAGCTATTGATATGATTAACTTTGAGTAGACTTTTTCTTAAAACAAATTCTAATTATTTCTTCTTAAAATATGTGTGTCCTAAGTTGTCTAGTTCATCACTTTCATAAGCTCATGTTTTCTTTGGATGTAAAATTCTTTTTGAAGACTTTCCTGTGTGTTCCCGATATGAACGGGATCGTTGAGCTTGGATCTTAGGATTCATATTGATAATAACAAATCTTGATTATTCGATGCTAAAATAATAATAATGATGAACACAAAAAGTGTTTAATGATTGATGTTTATTGATTTGATGATGAAATCATCATTCATGAAGAATGATGATATGATGTTATTGGTGATGGAACTAATTCCCACATTTGGTGGAGAAATATTCACCCACTAATGATGATAAGTATTGCTATTTATACTAATCTAGCATTTACAATAATTACAAAATAAACCCTAGACTAATACTTTTGTTGTTTTTGTTCTTCAAGTCTTCATCTTCAATAATAATTGGAAATCTTCAATTTTTTCAAAGGTAGAATACCCAACAATACTCCCCCTAAATTGTAGATTTCCGATTTGAAAAATAAAGCTTGATCTTGTTTTTGTTTCTTGATGAATAGTTATCCAAAGTCAAGAATTTTTTTTTTGTAGTTGCGGAAGCGAGGCTTTCAAACCTTTGAAATAACTATTTTGTTTTTGTAACCCGAGTCACATACACAAACCCAAGAACTTGTCTTCTTGTCTTTATCAACCCAAGCGCCAATCCCGTTACTGTTTTTGTTGTTCACATCCCGCATCCAAAGCCCGATTTGTTTTGTTTAATAAAGTAGCCCAAGCCACAAACACAAGTTCATAGCCCACCATAGCCATCCTTCCAAGCTTAATAACTCAAACCTTAAAATTGGTTAACCTTTTTTTTTGTGCTTTTGTTTCTGCCTCCCGAACACCAACCATCATGAATCAACTCATTCAATTCAGTCACAATTTGATTTTGATCTTCAACTCACATCCAACACTTCATGTTCTTGCTTCCTCGATCCAATAGCAGAAGAATCTGAGTTTGTTCATCCGCAGATCCTAAATTTCACTTCCGTAGATGTTCAATTATGCTTTCCGTAGATCGTCTACGGAGGAACAAAGCACTTCTTGAAATCGACCAAGGCAGGCTCAAATCCGTTGTTGTGGTTCCTTATTTTGTTTTTGAGCTTCGTCCGCAGAAGTGAATACATCACGTGTGCTGTAGTTCGATAGGTTGGAAATTGATTCAAGTTCATATCCTCTGAAATACAACAATCTACTGTTCATGATGTTGGCTGGTTTCGATTGATGTTGATGGCTGGTTCAGTAGTCGATTTGAGGCTGCTTGCTTAGTATGCGAGAGGCTGCTTGCTTAGTATGCGAGAGGCTGCTTGCAGCTTCAATTTAATGATGGTTTTATGCAACAATACCCAAACGGTTTTGCTATTTGATAATTGATAATAATGAAGATGTTTGTTGGCTGCAAACAGCTATTTAATCGATTTGTTTATAGGCTGCAGGTAGGTTGTTTTGTTGTTGAGGTTTGAGGCTTGGTTTATTAAGGTTATGGACTGATTTTGTTAAGGTTTGAAGCTGCACACGTTTTAGTAGGTTGACTGCTGCATAGAGTTGTGTTTGATGGGGTTATGGGTTGGTTCTGCGGCTTTGATGCCAGGACTGCACAATGGGCTAGTACATGGCTGATTTTGTTGAGATTTCGGGTCAGTTTGGGTGATGTTTGAGTAGGATTATGAGCTGCTCACAAGCTGCTAGAACAAGTACTTCACAAGGGCTATTTGTGGTTGATTTTGGTGCTGTTCGGATGAGTTTTTTTAATGAGGTTTGGGGCTGCAGTTTTGGTTATGGATAGAGATGGTTAAATGAGGTTGTTTGCTGCTGTTTTACATGGATAATGGCTGTTAGGAGCTGCTGAAATTTGATGTTGATGCTGCGGAAGCTGATGGATGTAATTTTTGTAGTTTGCTCCTGATTTTTATGCTAAACTAAGTTGTACAGTCTGCTGATCAACTTGTACATTTGCTGCTAAAAAATTACAGCAAATAACTCATTGTATTATCTCTTATTCATAATGAAATCATATTCAAATCTGAATAATGATAAATACCACCATGAACATCAAAAAACACATTTTATGAATTTCTCAGAAATCACCTTGTATTGTGAATTGATTGTTGAATTGATATAGTAACACATCAAATTTGAATCAAAATTGATTGTTGATCCAACTCCATGCTCCAGATCTGAGAATTTGTTGAAAACACCAAGAACACCAAAAATCCATTTACTTGAAATTTTGATTTTGATCCAAAGATGATATTGATGCTCATTTGTTGATGAAATTGCTATTGTAGCATCATGTTGATGAATCCAAATCAATCCAAACTCAATTTTCATGATCCAGATCAGAGAATTTCTGAAGAACACCAAGAACACACACACTAGTGTGTGAAAATGACGAACATGAATATGAAAATCCCAAATCTCATGGATTCTACTCCAAACTTCGATTTCTTGCTTCCAAATATTGATTTGGTCATAGATGATGAATAAACAACATCAGATTCGAGCTAAATCCATTAGATTCATCTCAAATCATTAGATTTCTCATGAAGAACACACTAACTTTTTCTCCAAGTTTTCTTCAAATCTTCTCTAATTTTAGCAATCTAACCATGAAATCTGATCAAAATCAATATGAATCCATCAACTCCGGCTCTGATACCACCTTTGAATCCAAGGATCGTCAACAGGAATTATCAGTGTGAATCGATGTCAAGTCAACGTTAGCGGAATTAACGTTGATTTGGTTTAATTGTGTTTAAGCAACTTTAAATATCAATGAAATATCAAGAACACACGAAACAAAACACAATTAATGATTAATCAATATTTTATTATAATGTGTTGGAGATTACAAAAGAATTGAATGTACGATGCTATGATGTTGTGTATGTTTTTGTTGATCGAAAGACTTTTGATGATTGTTGTATTGCTATTGCTGTTCTCAATCAATCAATCGTCTGACTCAATCGTCCTTGAATCGAAACCTAGGATCCATATTTATAGACAAAGGTGTTTCAGTTATAGGAAACACCGGATCTCTTGGGATTTGATTTGTTTCTGTTAAGGAAACATCGGATTTCTCGGGATTCGTATAACCGCCTTGTTGACTTGTTGACTTGTTGACCCGTAACACTTGTATTATACAAGTGTTTGGACTCCGCAGAAATATTGTCTTCCGTAGATGTTTTGTTTTTCCGCAGATGTTTTGTTCTTCCGCAGAATTCTTGTTCTTCCGCAGCATTTCTTACTTGAACTCATTCACTTGGAACTCCAGTTGATTTGTTCATCCGTAGATGATCTTCGGATGTTTTGTTACTTGTAAAATATATCTACGGAAGAACGAAATGTTCATCCGTAGATGTTTCTTACACTTGGTCAATTTCAGAAATTGACCAAGTATTATGTTTGTACCTGCAACCATACATAAACCAACACATATATAAATGGGTTAACCTATATATTTAATGCATACACAATAATGAAGTACAAAAGTTCATTACAGATATTAATTCAAGTACTAAGCCTATACATAATGACTAGATCTACTGATTCTAGACCTAACATTTCCTTAGATTCTTGAAAATTTTCTGATACTTCGGAAGATAAAATTTTATCTTCGGAAGAAAATCATGTCTTTTAAATAAATAACTGTCTAAGAAATTTTACCTTCGGAAGAAGTCTAAATCTATCTTCCGAAGCTTAAACTCTTATCTCAGACACTTATTTGTTTTTAAGGACTTTTTCCTTCCGAATCAAAATTAACTCTCGGAAGCTTTGTTGTTCTTTATACAAAGCATTCAAGGGTTTATTTCTCTTCCGAAGCATAAATTTTCAAGACTCTCAGGAAAATCTTCCAAAGCCATTTTAGCTTCGGAAGCTTTTTCTTTAAAATTTCCGAAGACTATTTACCTTCAGAAGCTTTTCGAATTCCAAGAAAACTACTTTTTGAGCAAAAGTAAACTATCTTTTTCAGAGGTGGGACCGACTTCCGGATTTCAAAGTTTATCCTCTTTCATTAACTTTGGTTCAAATCCCTTTCACATAAATACCCAACGGTTCCCCCTCTTTCTCACTATTTTCCTCAATTCCACTATTCTTCGAACCTAAATTCTCTAAACCGCCTTTGCTTTCTACCTTTCTTCACCCTTAAGCTTCTGAAATGGCCAACCTTAACCGCAGAAACAACCCAGATTTCTCCATGCAACTTCACAGGCAACATAATCAAGTTGCTCTGTTAAGCTCTGAGAAAGATGCAAGTTTCTCAGAGATTTGCCAATTCTTAACTCTATCCAACTATTTCACCTCCCTGACCATTGATCCTACTCTGTATGAGGATCACTTGCTTGAATTCCGGAAGACCTGCCAAGAGGTCATTATGGATGGGGAGAAGGCACTGTCTGCCACAGTGCAAGGGAGGACAATCTTCATCACTCTGGCCATCATCAACCATCATTTGCAGGTGGATGATGAAGAAGGTGAGTTGTCCTTCCCAAAGGAAGCTGTTAATCATTCCTTTGAGCAGATGGGCTATGAGGGAGATTTCTCTGTAAAGACCTTCAGGAAAGGGAAGGTCTCATCCCAGTGAAAATACCTGCTCCATGTGGTTATCCACAGCTTATCAAACAAGCATGGTGGGTGGGACCAAATTCCTGAGGATCTCTCCTTTATAGTTCATGGAATGGTTCAGGGGGTCAAGTTCAGGTACTCTCAATTTGTCTATACTAATTTACTTGCAAACTTGGACTCCTTAGAGTATTACATGTTTCCTAGATATGTTCAACACATTCTCAACTGTGAACTGGGCTCACAGTTGAGGGAAACAAGTAATATTCTTAAATTGGGACAGATGAAGCCCGGCATCTTTAAAATAATGAAAAAGCCAACTGTAGGCTTCTCAGGGGTAGAAACAGCCCTAGTCCCCAAAATGTTAGAGCTCATTGCTCAAGGTGACAACCTAGCAACACAAGCTAGTGTTGAACCCACACCTCTTTTATCCTTACCACTAAAAAGACCACAAATAACCCTCACCTACCAAAGAAAATCCAAACGAACTCCTGCTCAGGCTATTGAGTCTGTGCAGGTCCCCATACACTCAACCTTACAGGAGGAAGTGGACACTAGAACTCCCACTTCCCCTGAGGAGCAAACCACTCTCATTTCTTCACCTATCAGGGCTGAGGTTCCTCATGCTCACCCTGATGAGCTCACAAGCCCAACAGCCTTAAGCCTTCACTCTGAGTCTCAACACTCAAGTGAACAACCTTCAGGGGACAGTTACCATCCCCAGCCTTTAGATCTCAACCAACCAATTCCCAACCTATCCTTCTATACTGATGAAGACTTAGGATTCAGTGAGTACCATGAGTCTCTCTTCTCCTCCCCTACTCAAAGAGAGATGAATACCTCTGATTCTCCTCAGTCTATCCCACATCAGTCACCTGTTACTAAGGTGGACACTCCTGAACATGTTCAGGATGTCCATATGAAAGAGGCTCTCACTTTTGAAAGTGATTACATTATTAAGACCTCAACCATGGCAACTCAGCCCACTGGCATCTCAACTGAGATTGCTAGTGAGCAGAGGAATACCAGCAGCCAAGAACCTCAAGCTGGTGGTGAGAGAGAGGACTTTGGTCCAATCATCTCATCCCCCAATGATTCTTCTGATGTAGAAGAGGGGAATTTGAGACTAAAGGTGCAGAAATTGTCAAAAACATGCTCCTATTTAGTCTCTAAGGTTAGTCACCTTGAATCTCAGGTGACTACCTTACAAAACAGGGTCAATGATCAGCAACTTCAGATTTCATATCTAAAGGAAAAACTAGCTGGGAGACTTTTAAGGAGAGCTCAACCAGGAACACAAGAACCTGTGGAAGTGATTGACCTATCCTCCAGCTCACCTATGCAAGTGGGTGATGCTACCAAAAAGGGGGAGAAAGTTATTGCAGCCACAGAACATGGGAGTTCTTCACAGAGAATGGACATAGAGGACTCACCATCCTCACTTGGTGTTGTGCATTCTCAGCAACTTCCTCAAGTTCACATTAACGTGGACTCTATTGACTCAATCATCAGGAGTCTCTTTGAGGAAGGTATACCAAGGGCTGTCTCATCTCCACCACAAGGAACTTCAAACTACATCATCAGGTGGAGGTATGATGCTGACAGAAGAGCCCTTATTCTTCATAGAGTTCAAGGGCAACAAGAAGTGTTTAATTTTCAAAGCCTGAACTTCTATGAAAGATTGGATCTAGTCAACATGCCACTTGTCAATCCAAGCAATTCAAGACAAGCTGACAGATTGGCTCAAAGAATCTTAGATAGGATCCTTGCAGAGTTCACTCTAAGAAGGAGATTTAGGCAATCAGGCAATGTCATCGGTCAACTGGATGTTGAGGTGGACCCTAAGATTAGTTTCATAGGGGAAACCTTGACTGAAGGCCCAGTGGCAGAACCTGAGACCCCTGTCTCATCATCAACAACTGCTATAGAGGATCAAACTCCTTCTGAGAGACCTACTGGTGAAGGTGTTTCTCAGCCTCTCTCTGGCCAGAGCATGGAAGCTACACCAAGCAATGAAGGCCAAGCCTCTATCCACCCTGAGTCACAAAGGTCTATTGGTGACATAGGGAAAAGGATAATGAATCCTGAGGAAATTGAGGAGGAAGAGAGAGAGAGGGGAAAAGGAAGCTAAGGGGAGAAAGTTCCTCTGGGTCATCTAGCTTTATGCAAGCTGCAATCAGGACTGCCCCCCGACCAAATACTCAAGATGATGAGTTGAGGGCAGTTAGGATTACTTATTTACAGACCAGGAACTATGATATTGATGAAATCATCTCCCTCCCTTTAGAAGAACTGAATGAATTGGCTGACATGGAAGTGTCAAGAGAGATGAAAGAAAAAGAGGATGCAAGGCTACTTCTCCAATTCAAAGAGGAGAGGAGACAGAAAAGAGTCTACAAGCATGCTCCCACTCTCTCTCCAGTTCAAGAATGTCCTGCACAGAAAGATGTGGCTCCACAAGAACCTCAGGTAGATAAAGAAGAAGATAGGATCAAGATGATCAACTACCTGAGTGCCACAAGCTTCTATCAGGCAGATGCACTTCTTCCCCTGTCCTATGACTTCATTGAGTTTGAGTACCTAAAGCAACTTGAACTTGAGCTAGTCAAAGAAAGAAAGACAACCAAAAGGAAGCTAAGGGAAGAAGCTGCAAAGTCAAGAGCCATCATCCAAAAGAGTGTAAAGAAGTCTGCTGACAGACAAAGGATGATGAGCTTCTTGAAGCTGTATGGATTCTCCGGAAGGAGACTTGGCCCTATGTCTCTATCCACAATGGATATGCATATAAGGGTGATCAAGCAGAAGATTAAGAATGGTGAACTGATTGACTTGCACTCTCTTCCAAGTCAAGTCCCACCTGAAGTGGAGGTTAAGTTTGAACAACCTGAGACACCTCAATCCGGACCTCCAGCTGAGCCTCAACAAGCTTCATCTTCTGATCCAAGGCAGGGTCAAACTCCCTCTCCTTCTAAACCTGTGAGGGAGGAACACCCAACTGAGAAAGACAATGATGATCAACAAGGTGCTGTAGACCAGTCTTCTCAGTTAAAGTCATCTAAGAGGAAGAAGAGAATGGCTTCTAAACCAAAGACAAAGAAGAAGAAGCCTAAGTCATCTACCTCTACACCTCAGGCTGAGTCAGATCAACATGAGGAAGTGCATGCTGAGGCAGCCCAATCAACTCCAATGCAAGTGGCTCCTCTAACAACTGAGACACCCATCTTGTCCTGGACTTACTCTACCAATCCAGAAAGATGGCATGTATTCAGAGATCAAGGTGTTGAGAATGTCTACTCCTGGCAAGACATAATCAACTTACCTCTGCATGATCTCTTTGAGATGAGAAGATACTATGAAAGTCTTGATGATCCTGACCATCTAATGAAGAAAGGAATGGTCATGATTGTACTAAAGACCACCAACATCTGAAGATCTTCTAAGTGTTTTGGTAGCATCAGCCTTGGGGGAGTTTGTAAGGATTCCTTAAGTCTGATGCAACCCAAAACATCCAATGTGTCTCTGCAACATGCACTAAGTACTGAAGTAAAGAATGCTTCGGAAGTTTTACACAACACACTAGAAAATACTATAAGTGTAAAATCTTCCGAAGCCAAGACCAATATCTTCCGAAGACAAACATGAAGTCTTCCGAAGCCTCAGAGACAAAGTCTTCCGAAGCTTTAATCCATGAAGACAGATTTCTTCCGAAGACTTTTAGTACACGTGCTTTATCTGATGTACTGTTCCATAAAGCACCTTTCCGCTACATCTCTGTAAAGTCACCAACTTACATGAGTTGGTGAAAAGGTCCATGCTTTTGGTAACTGTACATTGAGGTCTTGAGTCTGTAACTTTCTACTTTATGTACTTTATCCTTTTTAAAATGTATAAGGATGTGAGCTATGGCATGTCATAGTCACAAGGTCAAAAGGCAGATATGCCTTTTGATCCTACAATTGATTTTGTTAGGGTCTAGTCAATTGTATCCAGCTGGCTTTCAAAGTATAGCCACCTGTAGGTTGTAGTATAAGTATTCCAAGTTCTTGTATCTTTCTTTATGCTTTGTAACACTTGTAAAAGAACTTGAGAAAGCAATATACTGCCTCCTTGAAACCCAACTCTCCTGTTCTGTCTCGTTACTTTACTTGTGTTCTTTGTATCAACTTCGTTAATCTGGTTCACTGTTTGATTAAAGTTTAGTTGCTCTCCTCATTGTGTTGTTGTGTTGTAATTTTGTTCAAGCCCTTAAACGGTCCTGCAATAACCTCTATGGTCTCAAAAGCCAACTTACATGAACTACCGGGAACCTTCCACGTTAGAACTTACATCTGCACTTTCCCCCGAAGGTCAGCAAATAAACTATGTTCTTTTGGGCGTATGAGCCCTACTTGGGCGTATGGACACCCTCCAGTCGCATGGCCTTCTAGGTGACTGAACACTTAGGCGAATGGACATCAGGCGAAAGGACCCTATGCGAATGGATCTATGCGGATGGACCTATGGGCGAATGGACACCTATGCGTATGGACTCTCAGTCGCATGACCTCCATGCGTATGGCCTTCAGTCGCACGACTTCAGGCGCATGGGCTTCAGTCGCATACCCTTCGTACGAATGTACCTCAGTCGCATGGCCTCCAGGCGCATGGACCTCAGTCGCATAACCTTCAATCGCATACCTTACAGGCGCATGAACTTCTGCCGTATGACTTCCACGCGTATGGACCTCAGTCGCATGCCATTCGCCCATATGGCCTCCAATCGCATGCCATTCGGTCGCCTAGCCCTAGCTGATGCAGAATGCAGTTCATCCAGAACCCAATCTGCCATTTTCGACCTCCAAGCTCTTCCAAACTTATTCTAAGCCCAAATCAACCATCCTAAACCTTAGGAAAACATACCACAACACCATTCAAGCACACACAAGCCCAAAAACAAATCCCACTCACATCATACACAAACACATACACACGGGTCAAACACACACATTTCAAAAAAACGGGTTTCACTGTGTGTTCCAGCCCCAGTTCAGTTGAAAACGTGTAAAAGAAGGGTCCTAGAACTCACACAAACTACCCCGATGAGAAGAGCTTCGATTCAACCCGCTACACTTTGACTTTCACGCTCGAATCCACCCGAACCAAGCTTTTTCTCCCTTTTTCTCCCATTTCTCCTTCTCTCCTCTTTTTGGCTGAGGAGGGTGTGGGCTGCCCTCCCCTCTTATTCCTCTACTCATCCAATCTTTCTCCCGTTTTTGCGAGTTTGGTCCCCCGACTTTGGACTTTATTTCTTTTTTCTTCTTTCGTCGGCTTCAAAGAAAATATGTGGGTGTTACAGCATATCCAAATATCAACCAACAACCATACAACAAACAACCAAACAAGCATAATCATACAAACATAAGTGCATAACCATAGCAACTAAGTTGACTACACTTGTTTGCGATCACAAGTGGTGTCATTAGGTCTTTCCTAAGGGTTAACAATGACACATCATATGTGTCCATGAACTCCCACTGGAATCCACATCCAAATGCTTTAAGTGTCCATGTCTTTTGTGTCGTTCTTTGGGTCTTCATCTTGTGCATCTTCTTTTACAAAATCATATCCTAATACATACTTTCTAATAAAAGAAATGCACCTAATCTATTTATTACATAACCAATGAATAAATAAATTACAACCCAAAATATAAACACAAATATTACAACCCTTTCAAGAATCAAAACCAACATGACAAAATCACAAACAACCAAATCCAAAACACATAAGGTCAAGGCTATGTTATGCACCAAAATATGTATCATATACAACATCCAAGAACAATAATGAACCGCTTGTTTTAACCTTAAAGTTCTGGCCAACATGAACCAAAACTTTAGGGTTTTGTCCAAACAATATAATCAACCATTTGATGTAAATCTTTCAAGGTTTATACTTAAGCATGTAAGATTAAACCTTGAAACATAAGGTATTCATTCATCCGTAACAAAACAGCCCCTAATGGGTTGAAAAAGTCCATGAAAACTAACTTTTCAAGAACTTTTGAAGCAAGTATTCCACATAACCGGCTCTAGATGCCGTTGTTGGGTTTGGTTACATGTTTATCAAAGCAAGTTTAACCATTTAAACTTAAAAAAAACGCAGCGGATATAAGTGGTTAAAGTGTGTTTAACAATCTTAAAATTTTAACCATTTTAACCAAAGACAAAACCCATAAACAAGGATCGTTAATATATGTGAAATGATATGCTATCAATACGAAAAGAACAACCATAGGGTGTTCTTGAAACTACCTTTCAAGAGCAAGATGATGAAGTATGGATGCGATGAAGATGTTGATGCTCTTGAATGTCCAGCCCCCAAGAGAGAAAGCCTTAAGTTTGTATACCCACAAGCTCTTCCAAACACCTAACTTGTTAGGTAGTAGAACACCAAGACCCAACTCCTTCTTGAACAACCCGAAAATCAGCCAAGAAGTTCTTCAAGTTCAGCCAAAATTGTCGAAATTTTCAGCAAAGGAACAAGAGAGAAGAGTTCTTTGCATGTGTGTGAGAGAGAGAGTGCTAAAGGGAAGAGTGCAAGAGTGAATAAAATCTTGTAAAAACCAAGACTAAATGATACCAAGTCCCCACAAAAGGGGCGGCTGAATATGTGTTTGAAATGGGTTCCCCCCATTTCAATTTTTATAAAAAAGTTACACTTTTAACCCATGAGTTTATAAAATAAAACCTCTTTTAATTTTATAACATTAACACACTTTTATTTGTTATTATTTAACTCACTTAAATAATGAAACAAATAATTTTTCATGAACAAATTATCCACATAATGTTGTTCTTTTACAAAAGCAAAGTTTTAGAAAACCCATTTTCTAAATTGTTGTCAATATTTATTTGTATGATCTCATCAACAAATAAATATTTATTGGTGTTTGTTTAGCTTGTTATTGGGTATGACCCGACTTGGATCATAACGTTCTAACCACATCAATCTTGTATGTGTCTTGGACATACAAGATCCAACATAAACTATCTCAAGTACTTGTAACTTTTATCGTATGCTTCGTAACATTTGTAATAGAACTTGAGGAGCAATATACCGCATTCTTGAAAACCAATTACTTGTGTTGTATGCGATCTTCTTCTGTCTCATTCTTACTTGTGTTCTTAGCATCTTTCACTAAAAGTTAACCAGTTCCCCATTTGATCTATTAAGTGTTCTAAGCAACTCTCCTCATTGTGTTGTTGTGTTGTAAGTGCATACCCTTCAACGGTCCTGCATTTGGTATCAGAGCGTTTCAGGCTCTTGATATAAGATCTCACCATCTTAAGATCCCTCACACACACAAAAAACTTAACAACTCAAATGGCAGCTATTACCAAAGATGATATGAAAATTGGAACTATGACAAAGTCTCCACTGATCACTCCTGAAGACTTTGATACTTGGTGTCAAAGAATGGAAGGCTTCATCAAGTCTCAAGACTCCAGGATGTGGGACTCTGTTGTTGAAGGACCTTACATACCAAGCACCACATTTGCTACTGGTGGTGGTATGATTCCTAAGGTTGTGGCTGATTACTCTTAAGAAGACATGAAGAGAATAGAGATTGATCAGAAAGCCATGACAGCCCTTCAAACTGCTCTTCCAAACTCCATCTACAGAGGCTTCAAGAAGTCCAAAACTGCCAAGCAACTATAGGAAGCACTGAAGCTGATGTATGAGGGGTCTACTAAAGCAAAGGAGAACAAGAAGGATCTCCTGAAGTAGCAGTTTGAAAACTTCACCTTTAAGGTAGGTGAAACCATGACTCAACAATACTTCATGTATGCTGAGATTATGGATACTCTAATGGATGTTGGAGTAACTCTTGAGAATAGGGACATTGTAAGGAAGATTTTGTCCTCTCTTCCTAGACAATGGATATTACTATGTTGTTATCAAGAGGACTGAGAACCTTAAGACTCTTACTTTTACAGAGTTGTATGGTATTCTTAGTGGCTACCAGATGGAGATGAACATGCAAAACTCATCTGGTAACTCCAGCAATCAATTGAGTTCAGCCCTCCATGTGGTTGAAAGGGAAAGCATTGAGCCACAACATCATCTTATATGCTACCCTGACAACTCACAAAAGGGCCCTTTCATCACCTTTCCAGAGACTCCAAGGGAGAGCTACACTCAAGGAAGTCCTTTCCAAGAGACAAGCTCTTCTCATGCCTTTGTCTCTGCTGATGAAACCGTAGGCAACTTCTCTTCACCCTTGAAGATTTGGACTGTACCCATCCAGATGATCCGGAGTACATGGAGATAGTCCAGCAGATGGCTCTTCTCTCTCACAAAGCCAAGAAGTTCTACAAGAGGAAAGGGAGATAGTTTCCAAGCAATGCAGCCAGTGGAAAGTTTGGGCTGGATGAAAGGAAAGTAAAGTGTTACAACTGTAACCAGATGGGACACCTTGCAAGAGAGTGTAAGGCACCAAGGACAAATGGTGGCCAAGCACAAACCAGACCAAACTACACTAAGAAAGCCCCCCAGAATGAGAAGCCAAAGCAGCAAGCTGCAGTTGCTGTTGAAGAAGGAGGCTTTGACTGGAGCTTTCAGGTAGAAGATGCATCTCCAAACAAAGCACTCATGGGAGACCATGATGAAGCCAAGGTATTGGAACATCTTTGTACTCCCGAATGCATTGCTAAAGTCAATAGATACAGGTCCTATAACTTAGAAATGAGATTTGATATTGAGTCCTTAAATATCTTAAAAGCTGATTTTAAAAGAGCTGAAAATGATTATAAACTAAAGATAGAGGACTTAGAGAAAACCAGTTCAACTCTTAAACATGAGCATATAAACTACATGACTCAGATCAAAGACCTCATTACTAAGTTAACTGAATGCCAGGCTGAGCTTATGATCAGCAAAACCAATGCAGAAAAATGTGTTCTTGAAGAAGAGACCTTCAAGAACATAATATCCTCGTCCTTGCATGCAAAAGTTTGTTATCAAAATAAGCAGGGACTAGGATCTTGTGAGATAGCTCCTCCACACACAATCTTGTCTGTAAGATATCCTAGGTGTGGAACTTGTGAAGATGAGCTTCCCCTTATAGATCCTGTGACTGAAGAGGATGAAGAGGAGATGGTGAAGAATGGCTCTGAGAAGAGTGAAGAAGAGCATTCTAAAAAGGGTTACCATCCCTCTGAGGAGAGCAAAATTGTTTGGATGACCAAGTCAAGAAGAAAGAACTTGATCAGGAAGGCCAAAAGAAAGTCCAGAAAGGTTGAAGAGATCAAGGCCACCTTCAATTCTGCACAGAAGCAAGTCTTCATCTCTGCAGGATTTGAAGTGGTAAAGGCTAAGGACACTAACTTGAATTCCATCAACAAGAGTTTTAGTTCATGTCCAAATCATCCCATCATCAAGAAAAAGGCTGATCAGTTGTGCACCAGTGCTGTACAACCTGAACCATCCAACTCCAAGGGTAGTTCTATACCCACAAGAACTGCCACAACATCTGCAAAGATGAAGATGGAGAAGGAAAGTGATCAAGTTCAGCCTTGTTTACAAAGGAAAACTCCTAGAAGGAAGAAAATGGAATGTGTTATGTGTGGGAGTACTTCTTATCTTGCTAAGGATTGTGCTTACAATCCAAAGTGTACTCTCCACATACCAAGAAAGAAACTTTTAAGAGTTTGGAAAAGAAGAAGCAAGCTTCAGAAGGAAAATCTGTTTCCTTCGAAAGCTCCAAAATGAAGAAAAGACAAGTGGAAACTTGCCTTCAAAAGAAAATTTGGTCTCCGAAGAAATGAATACTTCCGAAGCAGTAAAGCTTGCTACAGTGAAAGCAAGATCTTCCGAAGGTCCAGTCATCAAAACTTCTGAAGTCATCAAAACTTCCGAAGTATTGAAGGTGAAGTCTAAGCTTGCAAAGGTGGCGTGGAAGTCAAAGAAAAATCAAGTGGCTGAAAGTTCTCCATCAACATCAGCAAATGATCCTTCTAGCATGACTATAGGATCAATTACTGTTGTATTGTCTTCAACTTCTTTTGATGAGCCCAACACCAGTGCGGCTTGGGTTTCCAAATGTAACTAGCCATCTTTTTTTAATGCAAGATTATCTGAAGACAAACATAAATGTATGGATCATTGACAGTGGCTGTTCCAGGCACATGACAGGCAATAGGTCACTACTCCAAAAGTTTGAAAGAATTGATGGAGGACCAGTTGCTTTTGGAGGAGATACGGGAGGTTACATTACAAGGAGGGGCAAGGTCACAAATGGTAAGCTCAGCATTGAGAAGGTAAACTTTGTCAAGGAGCTTGAGTATAATCTTCTGAGTGTATCCTAATTTTGTGATCAGAGTCATAACATGCTCTTCACTGAGCATGAGTGCATTGTTCTCAGGCTCGGGGTGGTCATTCCTCATGAGAAAATCCTGCTCAGAGCCCCAGGAAAGGGAACATGTATAAGATGGACTTGCAAGAAACATGTCTCTCAGGAGAAGTTTCATGTTTTCTGTCTAAAGCAAAATAATGATGAATCTTTCCTCTGGCATAAAAGAATGTGCCATGTAAACTTTAAAAACATGAATAAATTAATTGAGAATGATTTGGTAACTGGAATACCAAAGAAAGAGTTTACAAGTGATGACCACTGTGTTGCATGCCTGAAGGGGAAGCAACACAAGGTATCTCACAAGCCAAAGGAAAGAAATGCCATCATTAATCCCCTACACTTATTACATATGGATCTCTTTGGCCCCACAAGTGTAATGAGTCTAGGAAAGACCTCTTACTGTTTGGTGATCACAGATGACTTTACAAGATTCACTTGGGTTTTCTTTCTTAGAACTAAGGATGAGACCCCTGAGATTCTGAAGAATTTCATTTAAAGATTGAGAATCAATGTGATCACAGGGTCAAAACCATAAGATGTGATCAATGAACTGAATTTAAGAATCAAATCCTTGATACATTTTGTGATGAAAAGGGTATTACAAGACAATATAGTGCTCCAAGGACTCCTCAGCAAAATGGTGTTGGTGAGAGGAGAAACATGACCCTAATTGAAGCTGCAAGAAATATATGGTGTCTGACTCTAAACTGTCTATCACCTTCTGGGCAGAGGCAGTGAACACTACTTGCTATGTGCAAAACAGAGTTTTAGTGGTTAAGACACATGGTAAGACTCCTTATGAACTTTGGCACAAGAGAAAACCTTTAATTGGTTTTCTCAGGTCATTTGGATGTCCTTGCGCCATCTTGAATACCAAAGATCAAATTGCCAAGTTTGCTGAGAAATCAGATGATGGACACTTTATTGGATACTCTTCTCAAGCTAAAGCTTATAGAGTATACAATCTCAGAACTAGAGTAGTTGAGGAGTCAGCCAATGTGACTTTCAATGAGCACACTCCCAGTGTGAAAGGTTCTGGCCCGGATTGGCTATTTGATCTTGATTTAGTTACCAACTATTTTTACAAATCTTGTGAGAATGTTTCAGGATCTACAGATATATTACAAACAGGTGATCCTGACCCAAGATTTGAGCTCAGAAGACTTTCAAGTTACACATCTTCAGCTCCAGTGGTAACTATTCCTGCAAATGAAGCTTCTACCAGCACATCAATGACAAATCCTGCTGATACTTCTGGGGTGCCTTCAAATTCCAGCTTAGAGGCACAAAACTCAAAGGAAGGAGCTTTAAATATTGGAGAAAATGGTGGTGGTGAAAGTGATCAGGAATCTCTTGATGCTGATAACCACTCCATTGAGGACAACATCAATGATGTCACACACTCATTGGATCAAGTCAATCTTGATAAGTGTGCTGATGTGGAGGGTGAATCTTCCTTGCCAGATCAAAATTTTTCAACTTTAGATCTGTCTAAGTAACTTGCTATGATCCCTTAGCTGAGGATCCACAAGTCTCATCATATCACAAACATCATTGGAGATGTTGATTCAGGGGTGAGATCAAGAGGACAAACCCATGAAGCAAATGTTTGTCTTCATTCTTGTTTCTTGTCCCAGATAGAGCCAAAGAAAATTGATGAGGCTCTAAAGGATGGAAGTTGGGTTGAAGCTATGCAAGAAGAGCTGCTTAATTCAAAAGGCAAAAGGTTTGGAACCTATGTCCTCTTCCTCAAGGGAAGACTACCATAGGAACCAAATGGGTTTTTAGGAATAAGAAGGATGATAGAGGACTTGTCATCAAGAACAAGGCAAGACTAGGTGTTGTTGGTCCATGTGATCGATGAACAGTACAATTGATATGATAATTTGATCAATATCAAACACACAAGCCAAACAACCACAATTGAGAATGAATAAGATGAATCAAGACATAATTGGTACTCAAATGAACAATATCACTCAATAACAACAAGCACAATTGTATTTCAATGAAGAAACTGCTTAGAAATGGTAGCTTGCAACAGAATTCCACGATTGGGGTTTTGCAAGCTTACCATACAAAGTGAAATGACAATTGTATATATAGCAGTCATAGTTTCGCTGACAGTTTCGCTACCAGCGAAACTGTCATACCGAAACTATAGTTTCGCCCGGCAGAACACAAGTTCGCCGGGTAAACCAAAACAGCAAACTGTGAGCGAATGTATAGATTCGCTCACAGTTTCGCTGGACTGTCAAAACTGCTAATTACTAAGAAAATACAAAATGAAACTAACAAAAGTCCTATTACAATGTAAAGTAAACATCTATACTAAAGTGAGTCCAACCTAACATGATCTTCAATACTTCCCCTAGGTTGGACCTCACTATCTTCACTTCTCTTGATTTGACTCGTCGGCTCCGGTTTCCTCTGCTGCTGTTGGTCTATCTTCATCACCTCCCGCAGCAACATCTTCAGAAGCTTCAGCCACTGATCCTCCAAGGTTCTTTTTTGCATCACTAGCTTCCTCAGAATGACCACTAGCCCTAGCAAACTGCCTGGTCATATCTTGAACATCCATGGCAAAATCATCTTGTGCTCTCACCTTTTCAGCTAAACTCTTTACCTCCGCCCGTACTCCTCTTATTTTGTTTGCCACATTCATAAACAGACTGGCCTCTTTTCGTGTTTCCTCTCCAGCCCCAGCCTTAATATGATTTTCACAAAGAGTCAAGAGATCTTCATCACTGAAGCTGAATAACTCCATCGGGTCAAACACCCTAAACTCTTTTCCGTGTTTGGCTCTAATCACCGCCTCGCCAGTATTATTATCATAAAACCACTTTTCAAAGTCCTGTAAACGTTGGGGAAGAGGATCAGCCAATCTTACCCTGTTTACAGTCTTTGGTGGTTTGACTCTCAATACAATCCTTCCTTTGCCTGTCTCCCAATCTTTATCTTTCTTTGATCTTTTTCTTTCAGCCTTCATGTATCCAAATGACTCAAAATTATCATTAAGTCCATTTTTGATTTCCTTCTCAAGAAATACTGCCCTTTCACTTAAATGAGCATTAATCAAAGGCAAAGTGGCCAACCGTCTCAGATCCCATTTGGGCAAGGTCTTAAAAGCCTTCCTCTTAAGCATGTAGCTGATATTTCCTCCCCTTCTTTTAATCATAAACATCTTTAAGCTAGGATTGTAGCACCAACTTATTATCTTCTTATCTGCTTCTTTCCTGCTTAAACCTTCTATATTTTGAAACAAAGGAGTAAGTTCTTCAGCCTCTTTTTCCTTCACCAACCAGTCATTCTTATCCATCTCAAACACATCAGCTTCATCATCTCCCTTTTTAGCAGCATACACCAGTGGTCGCTCATCTACTTCATAAAACTCTGGTTCAAAATCATAATCTACCAATTGCTCATCCTCCTCATCTTCATCAACCAAACCTTTTCCTTTATCAGACACTCCTACAGTGGTAGCTGTAACAACCACTTCTTCACCCACAATATCCTTATCAAAATCAAAGTGTAAGTTAACAAACCCAGTCTCAATAATATCATCATCCTCATTTCTTCCAGCATCCTCTCTTGGGATCTCCTGTTCCCCTGCTTCAGTATTAGCTGCTCCAGAAGTGCCCTCTCCTACCTTGGATGAAGTACCCACATTCAAGAATGAGTATTTAGATATATCAGTCATATCATCTAACTCAGATTGAGTTAGTTGACTAGGTAGGCCAGCTGCAGCTTTCATCTGAGAAATTTCCTCAAACAATCTCTTAATCAATTTATTCTGGTCAACCAACATCTTTTGCATTCCTTCAATTACCTCATCCTTTTGTTTTTCCCTAATCTCCTGATTCGTCAGTTTAGTCTTTATCATACTCAACTCATTTGCCAATGAAGTATTTAGGTTACGAATCACATCCTCATCAAGACCCGCACTAGCCTCTCTCCTGGCTGTGAATCCCTCGTGTCGATGTTTTGTTCTCCGTTCAGGCTCAACAAAGTCAGTTTTCTTTTTAGACCTCCGTTCTTTCTCCACCCTTATCTCCTCTGCTTGTGCATCTATATCTTCTTCAAAGTCATAATCTTTTTCTTTTGCATATCTCTTTCTCTTCTTAGCTGCATCAGCTTGCTGCACCCTTGTTTCCTCAGCCCTTTTGTTTTCAGATTCATCGACCCGTCTGATATAATTCCAGCGTTCTGGAGGGTACATATTTTCCCAAAGATGGGTGATTTTACCACTGAAATCATGACAGCAATCAGCAAATATCCGAGGGTTCATCTGCACTAGTCTCTTGACTTCACCATGTTTAGGAACATCAGGAATAAGATCATCAATAATCATCTGAATAAAGCGAGGGTATAACAACCATTTATCTTTCTTCACAGCCATCACATTCTCTGCCATACACGCAAAGATCAGTCTAGCAATATTTGCTTTCTCCCCTTTACAACATATCACCATAGCTTTGGCCCAGTCGAGATTAAGTCCATCGGATCCACCCTTACGGTGATCTAAGCACATAATAAAAACATGAGCTATATATCTCCATTCCTTAGATAAAAAAGACTTTTTAATCTCCTTCCTTGAACCAAGAGCTGGTCCCTCATACCCCATTCGTCTGAAAGCTTGGAACACTTCAGACTCCGTCATATCCACTTCATCACCAGAATCATCTTCTAGTCTAAGAATCCTCGACACGCTCTCAGCAGTAATAGTTATATCATGATCAATCACTCTAGCTGTGATTCTCTGTACATCTCCTCCAGTGTTGTATTCTGCTGATCTCCAAAAATCTCTAATATGAAGATCATAGATAGTGGGTGAGTGAGAGATAGCATATGCAATGGGTGATCTCTGAAGCCATCTAATACAGTCACGAAATCCGGCCGCCTTCGGAAGAGTATCGTTTAATATGGCAGTGATGTTATTCCTCTCATCAAACTTGAGATTCGCCATGATAACCTGAAAAGAACAACAATTAAATTTGAATGAGAAATACTGAAAATAAGAAAATAAGACAAAAACATAAGAAACAATCAGTTTCGGCAAACGAAACAATAGTTTCGCTTACTAAGACATGATAGTTTCGCTGAATCAAAAACAATTTCGACAAGGAAAACAAACAGTTTCGACAAGCGAAACTATAATTTCGCTCATTGAAACTTGTTATTTTTGCAGAACAAAAGGCAGTTTCGACAAGATTAGAATAAATTAAAGAAGTTTCGCAATTAGTTTCACCAAATATTAATTTAGTTTCGCTATTACAATATAGTTTCGCTGGATGAAAATTAGTTTCGCTGACATAAGAAAACATAAGCGAAACTGTGCAAGTTAAAGATCAGTCATTGCGAAATTAGAGAAAATATGGCGAAACTGTTAAGTTCGCTCAGACAACATAACTTTACAGTTTCGCTGAAAAGATGTGAACTTTCGTTCAATTTCGCAGAGGAATCTGTAGTTTCGCTGAACGAACAGCGAAACCACCAAAGAGACACAATCCAGATTACTTAATAATAGATGATTTTAACCAGATTAAAGAGTGAATCAAGGTTCGAAACTCACATACGAAGTGAATATCACTAAAAATCAGTCCAAATCACTAACACAAATCAAAATCGCCGTTAAAGTTACGGAAAAACCCTAAAAATGAAACTGAACGATCTCACGAAATTATGAAAGAAATTTCGCAACAATGACTTATATAGCAAACAGTTTCGCAGACAGCGACACTATAAATTCGTCTGGCGAATTTACAGTTTCGCCCAGTGAAACTGTAATTTCGCTAGGAGATAACTGGTTAACAACTTATTAGCAATCTAGCGAAATTGCAGTTTCGCTTTCCGAAATTGTTAGCGAAAGAATAATTTCGCACCCCCTTTTTTATTATTTTTTAATTTTTAATTTTAATTATTTTTTTTTAAATTATAATACACAAAGGAAGCACATCACATAATGAGATCTAAAGTAATCAGAGATCACATTCTCTAAATATTTTAGAACATAAAGATGATCAAAAAATCATCTACCAGTCATGAGATCATACAGAATACAAGATCTGATCACAATCTGCACAGAAACAACTGAAATTAGAACAAATCAATAACGATTGCTGATATAATTGTCCACTTAAACTCATGCCTTATCCTTTTTCTACCAACAGCTTGTGATTCATGAAGATTTAGATCAAAATATAATAATCACAATCAAAACCCCTTTGATCTCTATTGATTGCTAATAATATTGTTTACAAATAAATCCCTCAATCAATTGGTCATGCAACCATTAACCTAATTCTAATTACAATTAGGCTATTTATAGTCTAGTTTAAGTTTCCATATTTACACATAACCCCCTAGACTATATATTTAGACTAAAACATGACTCAAAAAAAGTAAAATATATTTTGTTCACACAAAATATATTTATTACAATAAAACTCCTAGTCATCTAAATCTTCAACGTCTCGTCTCGGTTACTCGTCTCGAACGTGTCGGGTTTGACTTTTGTTGACTTTGACCGTGACGTTGACTTTGGTTGACTTTCACTGTGTTGATAATATAGACTATCTTTTACAGCTCCAACAATACTCCCCCTTAGTCTATCATTATCAACGTCTTCAAACGAAATCAGCATCGAGAAGTCAACAGTCGAAAAATCTTCAATTTGAATCTCTCTGAATCTGATGAGAAAGATTTTTCATCTCATAAGCTCCCCCTATTTATATGCTCCCCCTTTTCGAGTGCAAGCTTTACAAAGATATTGGAACAGATTTCTCAAATCTCTAATCTTGAGTGATTCAGAAGATGTAAGAGGAGGATTCCTAGCTCGGTATCTTCTGCAAACTTGAGGAACAGGTTCTCTGATCAGGTACACTGCTCAAATGATGATCGGCCATCACTTACAGCAAAAATCTAAAACACATTCACAAACACAATCTCAACATTTCTAATTAGATCATTTCATTTTAACAAAATAAACCCGTTTATCTGTGTTTGAAAACAAGCGAACCCGTGTTCGTTTGTGCTCAATTTCTATGAATGCATGAAAAATAATAAAATGTAATTAGCATAATATGGAAGACCTAAAGAAATTTTGAATGAAAATTTAAAAAATAATTTCTTTATTATATATATTTATTATAACATTTTTTTATCTATTATATTTTTTTTTTGTTTTTTTTAAACCGAGAACTGAATCGATCATGAGATCATATCCTCAAGATATACTTTCGCACAAAGATGAATTTAATCATCGACAAGCAATGAGATCACACTGATAACTGAATCTAATCACAGTCTTTGAATGAGTTTTGAAATTCTCAAACAGCTCAATAACGATTGCTGATATGTTTGTCCACTTAAACTCATACCCTATCTTTTTCAACAAGCAGTAGATGATTCGTTAAGGTTCGATTAAATGCTTTAGAATGATAGGACCCCACAATCATTTGGCAAAAACCCTCACCCGACCTCAGGATTTCTTGAATTTTGTTACGATCTTTATAGGGCAAGGCGTGGGCATTAGTGTGCAAGTGATTATCAACAAAATATTGCATTCTGTGATGAATTAGATGATTTGACACTACTTAGACCAAAATGGTGAGAGCTCCAGGTCTATACTCACGTATAACAAAGGAGATGACCATTTAATCATGTGCCGATGAGAGCTCCAGGTCAGTACTATCGTACAGCAGAGGAGATCATCACTCCAGGTCAGTACTACCGTACAGCAGAGGAGATTAGCACAGACACAAGACACATA
Organism: Flaveria ramosissima; assembly: GCA_025215565.1. NCBI lineage: Eukaryota > Viridiplantae > Streptophyta > Magnoliopsida > Asterales > Asteraceae > Flaveria > Flaveria ramosissima. Next base: position 59,947,181 of record CM046040.1, on the reverse strand, counting down.
AATACACCAGACATGGCTCAAAGATATGGCTTATATGATTTGTATCATGGTGGGTGAAAGATCAATTCTCAATCCAATTTTTGTCGGGACTTAGTTTTTGTGCAGGTCAAAATGATTGCGTAAATCCAGACATTCTTAAGCATATATTTTAATTTAAATCATCATACTACTGTCTACTTTATTCTTCAGGCTGAGTCTACCAAGCATATCATTAAAGAGTCTGATTGTTTTTCTTTTATTTACAATTAAAAATAAGATGTAAATCAGATAACAGCATCAGTTACTATCATTTCTCATTTTAAAAACGCAAGACATGCAAAAACAAGCATTGCAAGAAGATATACAATCATTTCTCAATCATCTCAAATCAAGTTCCCAGTTCTCTTTTCATTTTTATTTACGTATACTCTCCCCCTAAATTTTTATTTTTGCAAACCTTTTTTATTTTATATTTATATTTATATTTATTTTTTTAATTTTTTATTATTATTATTTTTTTTATTTTTTTATTTTTATTTTTAATTTTTTTTAACTGTATAAAAATAAAATTTTATCAAAGAAGGTCTTCCAAACTACACTGATATGAAGATAAGAAATGAATTCTCAAGAAATATGCAGTGATTGTGAAGTGAGAACGGTGATTGTGCATATAAATATCCAGATTGTGGATAAAATACCATGACCTTAACCTGTTTGTTCCGCCTCAAATTTGAATCAAGAACAATCTCTGTCAGTAAACTGGATTACTAACAGTCCTCCTGAATTGTTCCTGCACTCATTAACAAATTAGCTAGAAAAGGAAACCCAGGCCATCGTAGTCCTGGAAGTTTCTTTTTCATCAAGATAAGTAACAAGCTTCTGCACACAACCGTTTAAACAATCGGGGATTGTTGTATCCTTCTTTTTAATTTGCCAAATTTGCTTCGGTTCAATTAACTTGGATTTGAATGAATTAAATTTGAAAATCATTTTCTGTTTAAGATCGGAAGGAAAAGAATTTGGTTTGAAACCGTTGGTCATTTTAATCTTTGAATCATGTGAAACTGGCTTCACATGAAAAGGTTTGGATGGAGGGTTTTTCATCCAACCATTCAAAGATGTGTGCTTTTTACCTCTTGATCCAGAGAAGCAACCCGTGTTGCCTTTACCGTGTGGAACATTCTTTTTATACTTACATTCGGAGAAGCAATTTGTTTTGCCTTTACCATTTGTAGCAAGCCTTTGAGGACATTTCTTACCACATGCCCTTCTTTTCCACACTCAAAACAATCCTTGAAAAGCTTTTGATTCTTTGTAGTCCCGTGTTGTGGAGGTGGTGATGAGGATTGCTTGGAGCTTGTAGCAGATTCTTGCTTGTTCTGTAGTTTCTCGTGCTGAGCAGTGAATGAGATCTTTTCTGATTTACTGGGATGCTTTACAATTGGAGAAGAGATCCGTATTGGTCTTGATTAAGCTTTTGGAAGCTTTTGTGACTTGACAATGTCAGGAGCTATCTTGATTTGTGAGGAACCAACACGCTCCTCTGTGATTGATTCATCATCTGAGCTTATCCAGTATCGTATACACAGATCATTCTCCAACGGATCTTGATTGACATCTCCTATCGTGTTGGCTTAGCTTGTAGGATTCTCATTGCCTGATGATTCAACAACTGTTCCTTGTTTGACAAACCTGACGGGAACAAACGAAGGAATGTTACCTGATTTGAATTTGTTGAAGAAAGTTGGAGAAGAAATTGATATTGGTGTTTGAGCATCAGAAGTGGAATCGTCATTAATCTTCTTATCAGACCCTTGCTTGAGGAATCCCAAACCTATAGGAGAATCCTGCACATCTCTAACCTCTTTAAGATTAACACTGCTTAGACCTGCATTTAAACGATTAGTTTCTGCAGCTTCAATCAAATCATTTGTTGAATGAGGTCTGGGAATTGGTGAATAACATAAAGTAGAAGGAGGTGGAACTGAATTAAATACAATTTCACCATCAGATTTATATCCAATCCCATGTTTTACCCGCACCCCTTGCTGTTTAGCAATAAGCTCATCCTTTTTCATGTGTGAAAGGGTCCATTTATCAAGCTTTGTTTGAAGCTGAGTTGTTTCAAATTGAGCTAAAACAGCCCTTTCTTTCAAAATATTAATTTCAACGTTACGCTCCAAAATGGTTCTTCTTAAAAGATCATTTTCAGCCAATGCTTCATTAAGTTTTCTTGAAAAAGTAATTTCATTTTTCTTTAATTCCTGATTGATTTTTTTAATTCTTTTTCATTTTTCAATAACAATCTGTTTGCCTTATAAATCCCAAATATCCGGATTTTGCATGACGAAGAACACATATCCTGAACAGTCTCATAAGGAAGACCCATGATAGTTCGTTCTGCAGTAAGCTCTTTTCACAGTTGCAAGCCCATGTGATTTCTTGTTGTTCCTCTTCTTTGACCTTCAGCATCTTGTCAACCTCAGACTCTTTCTCTCTTTTATCAGCTTTTCCAGCCTTATCATCATCGGTTCTCATAGACTCTGGACTGTCATTGTCGACTCTTAAAGCTTCACGATTCTCTTCAACAATTTCTCTGAATTTAGAGTTTAAATCTGAATCAGTTCTCAATAACTTCAACTTTTCAATCATCTCTGTTTTGTAATCAAGTATGCTTGTTACAGAAGACACAAGATCAGTATTAAGCGCGTGGGTTTGATTTGGGAACACGGCTTGCTCAAATTTGTTTCTTTGGATATCCAACTCGAGAGATTTTAGCTTGTTGATCATATCCATAAGTTTTGTGTTGACATAACCTCTTTCTTGCTTCAGCATTTTAATTTGATGATTCCATGCAGACGGAAGAGAGTCTAGAAGCTTTTAAATCTGTTCATGATTACTGAGATCAGGAACATGCTTCTTTAGATTATTTGCCACCTTTAAGAATCGATCAATCAAATCTGACAATTTTTGTTTCTTCATTGCTGCAAAAGAATCAAACCGGCTTTGTGCCGTTGTGAGATTATCTGATTTAAAATCTTCTGAAGATGACATGATTGTACAAATCTTGAACAATTAAACGTCCCAAAAATATTTTTCCCAAAAAGTTTAGAATAATTCTCCCCTGGGAAAAATATATATATTTTATTAAATGTCACGCTAGATAATCTTAGCAACTGGGGTCAAGTTTAGAATAATTCTCCCCCGGGATGAACTCAATTATCCCAACTAGGGGGAAAAAGTCATCTTTAACATTCGAATTTAGCTGAATAAATGATAGTTTCGCCGAAATTATAGTTTCGCAGAGCTAGTTTCGCAGAAAAAATATAGTTTCGCAGAGCCAACAGTACTTTCGCTGGCAATTTCGGCAGCAGTTTCGCTACCCAAATGCTTTAGACTGCTTAGTTTCGTCGACAATTTCGCACAAAACAAGCTTGAACTTTCGTTCAAAGATACTTTCGACCGCAATTTCGCTTGTAATATGCACACAAGCACTGTTGAACTTTCGTTCAATGAAACTAGTTTCGCAGGACAGCAGAAAACAACTTTAATGAGGATAACCGATGTAGTTTCGCTGGAAGAACTCGTAGTTTCGCTGGATGAACTGGTAATTTCGCTGAACGAAGCTGAAAAACTTTTTCAACACGAAATCAATCTGAAATCGCCCAAATCTCAATGGATTTGAAATCTGATGATTAACAGAGTTTTCCCAACCAATAACAAGCAAACTTCAATCAATTTCCATATCAATAACACTCAAATCTGATCCGAATTTGATGAAAACTTGATATTGAACAAAAACAACCAAAACCTCAACTTCTCTCTCTAAAAATCTTCAAATCTTCAGTGAATTTGATCCAAAATGGCTCTGATACCAAATTGTAACTCCAGGATAAACAAACTTGAATCAAATCATGAAGATTTAGATCAAAATATGATAATCACAATCAAAACACCTATGATCTCTATTGATTGCTAATAATATTGTTTATAAATAAATCCCTCAATCAATTGGTCATGCAACCATTAACCTAATTCTAATTACAATTAGGCTATTTATAGTCTAGTTTAAGTTTCCATATTTACACATAACCCCCTAGACTATATATTTAGACTAAAACATAACTCAAAAAAAGTAAAATATATTTTGTTCACACAAAATATATTTATTACAATAAAACTCCTAGTCATCTAAATCTTCAACGTCTCGTCTCGGTTACTCGTCTCGAACATGTCGGGTTTGACTTTTGTTGACTTTGACCGTGACGTTGACTTTGGTTGACTTTCACTGTGTTGATAATATAGACTATCTTTTACAGCTCCAACAGGTGTTCAAGGGTATACTCAAGAAGAAGAAATTGACTAGACAGATGTTTTTGCTTTTGTTGCAAGACTTGAAGCTGTTAGGATATTCCTAGCTTTTGCTGCATCCAAGAACATCAAGGTCTACCAACTTGACGTCAAGTAAGCTTTTCTTTATGGGGTGATTGATGAAGAGGTGTATGTCAGACAACCACCTGGGTTTGCAGATCCTGATCATCCTGATTATGTCTGCAAGCTTGATAAAGCGTTATATGGGCTGCACCAAGCACCAAGGAAGTGGTATGAGACTCTATCTTCGTATCTCTGTCAACATGGCTACAAAAGGGGTATAATAGATGGAACTCTCTTCATCAAAAGAACAGGAAATGACATAATGCTAGTTCAAGTATATGTAGATGATATTATCTTTGTGTCAACTAATCCAAAGCTCTGCAAAGACTTTGAGAAGCTGATGAAGGAGAGGTTTGAAATAAGTGCCATGGGGGAACTCAATTTCTTTCTAAGAATTCAAGTGAAGCAAGTTGACAATGGCATCTTCATAAGTCAGTCAAAGTATGTACAAGACATACTTAAAAGGTTCAACATGACTGATTCTAAGGTTTCTAAGACACCCATAGCCAGAAATCACTCCTTTGGACCTGATCTTGAGGGGGAGTGTGTTGATGAACATCTCTACAGGGCAATGATTGGGTCTCTTATGTATCTTACAGCTAGCAGGCCAGATATCATGTTTGCTACATGCATTTGTGCAAGATATCAAGCCAACCCAAGATGTCACACCTAGTCACTGTCAAAAGAATTTTAAGATATCTCAAAGGTGCTCCATCACTTGGCCTTTGGTATTTAAAAAATTCTGACTTTAATTTGTATGCTTAAACATATAGTGACTATGGTGGTTGCAACATGACTGCAAAGTCTACATCAGGGGGATTTCAATTTCTTGGTGGAAGAGTAGTTTCTTGGCAATGTAAGAAACAATCCTGTGTGTCTGCATCAACTGCTGAGGCTAAATAAATTGTTGTTGCAGGCTGCTGTGCTCAAGTGCTTTGGATTCTAAATCAGATGCTGGACTATGGATTCAACTTCGAGGAGACTCCCATCCACATACACAACAACAGTGCTATCTCCATCACAAAAAATCTTGTGCAGCACTCAAGGACAAAGCATATCAATATCAGGTATCATTTGATTAGAGATAACTTTGAAAAGGGATTAATCAAACTAGTCAAAGTTAACACAAATGAACAATATGCTGATCAGTTCACCGAAGCTTTCGATGAGCAGAGATTTAAATATCTTGTATCAGCTATTGGGACGATTAACTTTGAATAGCTTTTCTTAAAACTTAATCATATTTATTTCTAAAACCTGTGTGTCCTAAGTTGTCTATTTTATCAGCTTCATAAGCCCTTGTTTGCTTTGGATGAACATCTTTTGAAAAGACTTTTCTTAGATTTTTTAAAATTTGATCTCTTCGGAAGATTTAAATTTACCTTCGGAAGAAATTTATGTCTTAGTAAACAAATAACTGCTTCAGTAAGTATGTTTTCAAAGAACAAGTTTCTTCCGAAAGCAATTTAACTTCAAAAGTTTTTGTTCTCCTTAGAATAAAAAATCTCTTAGTGTAAATTCTCTTCCGAATCAAATTTCTCAAAAACCTTTGAAATATCTTCCGAAGCCAATTTCCCTTTGGAAGCTTTTTCTTCAGAACTTCCGAAGCAAATAACCTTCGGAAGATTTCTCGACTTCCAAGAAAACTACTTTTTGGGCAAAAGTAAACTACTTTTCACATATATACCCAACGGTTCCCCCCACTTTCACTATCTTCTTCAAATTACACTATTCCTTAAACCTAAATTCTCCCAAATCGCCTTTGTTCTTCATCTTTCTTCACCCTTAAGCTTCTCAAAATGGGCAACCTTAACCGCAGAAACAACCCAGATTTCTCCATGCAACTTCACAGGCAACACAACCAGGCTGCTCTGTTAAGCTCTGAGAAAGATGAAAGATTCTCAGAGATTTTCCGTTTCTTAGCTCTATCCAACTACTTCACCTCCCTTACCATTGACCCTACTCTCTATGAGGATCATCTGCTTGAATTCTGGAAGACCTGTCAAGAGGTCATTATGGATGGGGAGAAGGCACTGTCTGCCACAGTGCAAGGGTGGACAATCTTCATCACTCCGGCCATAATCAACACTCACTTGCAGCTGGATGATGAAGAAGGTGAGTTGTCCTTCACAAAGGAAGCTGTAAATCATTCCTTTGAGCAGATGGGCTATAAGGAAGATTTCTCTGTAAAGATCTTCAGGAAAGGGAAGGTCTCATCCCAGTGGAAATACCTGTTTCATGTGGTTATCCACAGCTTGTCAAACAAGCATGGAGGCTGGGACCAGATTCGTGAAGATCTCTCCTTCATAATGCATCGAATGGTTCAAGGGGTCAAGTTCAGGTACTCTCAGTTTGCTTATACAAATTTGCTTGCTAACTTGGACTCCTTAGAGTATTATATGTTTCCTAGATATGTTCAACACATTTTCAACTGTGAACTAGGCTCACAGTTGAGGGAAACATATAATATTTTTAAATTGGGACAGATGAAGCCTAGTATCTTTAAAATTATGAAGAAGCCAACTGTAGGCTTCTCAGGGGTAGAAACAAACCTTGTCCCAAAAATGTTAGAGCTCATTGCTCAAGGTGACAACCTGGCAACAAAAGCTAGTGTTGAACCCACACCTTCTACCTCCCAACCACCAAAAAGACCACAAATCACCCTCACCTACCAAAGAAAATCCAAATGAACCCCTGCTCAAGCTATTAAGCATGTGCAGGCCCCCATACACTCACCCATACAGGAGGAAGTGGACACTAGAGCTCCCACTTCCCTTAAGGAGCAAACCACTCCCATCTGTTCATGAATCAGTGGTGAGGTTCCTCATGCTCACCCTGATGAGCTCACAAGCCAACCTGACTAAAGCCTTCACTCTGAGTCTCAACCCTCAAGTGAACAACCTTCAGGGGACAGTTACCATCCCCAGCCTTTAGACTTATAGCAACCCATTCCCAACCTCTCATTCTATACTGATGAAGGCTTAGGTTTCAGTGGGTACCATGAGTCTCTCTACTCTTCCCCTACTCAAAGAGAGATGAGTACTCCTGAGTCTCCTTTGTCTAGCCCATACCAGTCACCCATCACTGAGGCGGATACTTCTGAACCTGTTCAGGATGTCCATATGGAAGGGGCTCTCACTTCTGCAAGTGATTACATCATTAAGACCTCAACCATGGAAACTCAGCCCATTGACACTTCAACTAAGGCTGTCAATATGCAGAGGAAATCCAGCAGCCAAGAACCTGAAGCTAGTGGTGAGAGATAGGACCTTAGTCCAATCATCTCATCCCCCAATGATTCTTCTGTCAAAAACATCCTCCGATTTAGTCTCTTAGGTTAGTCACCTTGAATCTCAGGTGACTACCCTGCAAAATAGGGTCAATGATTAGCAACTTGAGATATCTTATCTCATGGAAAAACTAGCTGGGAGACCTTTAAGGGGAGCTCAACTAGGAACACAAGAACCTGTGAATATGATTGACCTAACTCCTAGCTCACCTACGCAAGAGGGTGATGCTATAAAAAGGGGGAGAAAGTCATTACAGTCACAGAACCTGGGAGTTCTTAAGGGAGTATGGACATTAAGGACTCAACATCCTCACTTGCAATTGTGCATGCTCAGCAACTTCCTCAAGTACATATTTATGTGGACATTATAGACTCTATCATTAGGAGTCTCTTTAAGGAAAGAATTCCAAGAACTATGTCATCCCCACCTCAAGGAACCTCAAACTACATTATTGGGTGGAGGTATGATGCTGATAGAAGAGCCCTCATTCTTCACAGAGTTCAAAGGCAGCAAGAAGTATTTAATTTTCAGACCTTGAACTACTATGAAGTTCTTGACCTGATCAACATGCCACTTGTCAACCCAAGTCAATCAAGAAAAGCTGACAGGTTAGCACTCAGGATTCAAGACAGAATTACTAAAGAGTTCAGCCTTAGAAGGAGACAAAGGCAATCCGGTAATGTCATTGGTCAACTGGATGTTGAGGCAGACCCTGGGATTAGCTTCAAAGGGAAAACCTTGGCTGAAGGCCCATTGATAGAGCCTGAGAGCCCTGTCACACCAACAACTACTTCAGAAATTCATTCCCTCAGTGAAACACCTGCTGGTGAAGGTGTCTCACAACCTCTCTCTGGCCAGAGCTTATATGCTACACCAAGCAATGAAGACCAAAGCTCTCTCCATCCTGTATCACAAAGGTCTGTGGGTGACAAAGGAAAAAGGATTCTAACTCCTGAGGAGATTGAGGAGGAGAAAGAGAGGAAGAGGAAGCAAAGGGGAGAAAGTTCCTCTGGGTCTTTAGGCTTTATGCAAGCTGCAATCAAGGCTGGCCCCAGACCAAACACTCAAGATGATGAGTTGAGGGCAGTCATGATTACTTACCTGAAGACCATGAACTATGACATAGATGATATTATATCTCTCCACTTAGAGCAATTAAATGAACTGGCTGACATGAAAGTGTCAAGAGAGATGAATGAAGGAGAGGATGCAAGGCTACTTCTCCAATTCAAAGAGGAGAAGAGACAAAAAAAGGTTATACAAGCATGTTCCAACTCTCTCCCCAGTTCAAGGAAGCCCTGTGCAAGAGGATGTGGCAGCTACACAAGAATCTCAGGTAGACAAGGAAACAGATAGGCAAAACATGATCAACTACCTGAGTGCCATAGGTCTCTACCAGGCATCTGCACTTCTTCCCTTGTCCTTTGAGTACATTGAGTTTGAGTATCTCAAACACCTTGAGCTTCAAGTGCTCAAAGAACAAAATGCAACAAAGAAAAAGATGAAGGAAGATACTGCAAAGTCAAGAGACATCATCTTAAAGAGTATGAAGACGTCTACTGACAGACAAAGGATGATGAACTTCTTGAAGCTGTATGGATTCACCGGAAGGAGACTTGCCCTATGTCTCTATCCACAATGGATGAGCATATCAGGGTAATCAAGCAGAAGATCAAGAGTGGAAAGCTGATTGACTTACACTCCCCTCCAAGTCAAGTCCCACCTGAAGTGGAGGTTAAGGTTGAACAACCTGAGACAACACAACCTGGACCTCCTGCTAAGCCTCAGCAAGCTTCATCTTCTGATCCATAGCAGGGTCAAACTCCCTCTCCTTCTGAACTTGTGAGGGAGGAACACCCAACTGAAAAAGACAAGACTGATCAACAAGGTGGTGCAGACTAGTATTCTCAATTGAAGTCTTCTAAGAGGAAGAAAAGGATGGCTTCCAAACCAAAATCAAAGAAGAAGAAGTCTGAATCATCCCCCTCTACACCTTAGGCTGAGTCAGATCAACCTGAGGAAGTGCATGAAGAGGCAGCTCAATCAACTCCAATTCAAATGGCTCCTCTTGCAGCTGAGAGACCCATCTTATCCTGGACCTTCACAACTAATCCAGAAAGATGGCATGTGATCAGAGATCAAGGTGTTGAGAATGTCTACACATGGCAAGACTTAATCAACTTACCTCTGCATGATCTCTTTGAGATGAGAAGATACTATGAGAGTCTTAGTGATGCTGACCATCTGATGAAGAAGGGTATGGTCATCATCATCCTGAGGACTGTCAACATCTGAAGATCTTGTAAACGTTTTGGTAGCATCAGCCTAGGGGGAGTTTGTAAGGATTCCTATAAGTCTGATGCAGCCAAAATATCCAAAGTCTCTTTGCATGCATGCACTGAAAAACAGAAGTAGAAATGCTTCGGAAGTTTTACACCATGCACTAGAAATATTCTAAGTGTAAAATCTTCCGAAGCCAAGACCAACATCTAACGAATCCAAAACTGAAGTCTTCCAAAGCTTCAAAGACAAAGTCTTCCGAAGCCAAAGAGTGAAGACAAATTTCTTCCAAAGACTTTTGAGGATATGCCTTTATTTGTTGTACTATACCATAAAGCTGGACCACCTTTCCGGTGCAACTCTATAAAGTCACCAACTTACATGAGTTGGTGAAAGGTCCATGCTTTTGGTAACTATACATTGAGGTCTTGTGTCCATGCTTTCTACTTTATGTACTTTTATCCTTTTTATAATATATTAGGATGTGAGCTATGGCATGTCATAGTCACTAGTCAAAAGGCAAATCTGCCTTTTGACTCTACATTTGATTTTGTAGTTGTCTAGTCAATAGTATCCAGCTGGCTTTCAAAGTATGGCCAACTGTTGGATGTAGTATAAAGTATCTCAAGTACTTGTAATTTTTATAGTATGCTTTGTAACATTTGTAATAGAACTTGAGAAGGAATATACAACATTCTTGAAAACCAATTACTTGTATTGTCTGTCATCTTGTTCTGTCTCATTCTTACTTGTGTTCTTAGCATCTTTCACTAAAAGTTAACCAGTTCCCCATTTGATTTGTTAAGTGTTCTAAGCAACTCTCCTCATTGAGTTGTTGTGTTGTAAGTGCATACCCTTCAACGGTCCTGCACTAGTGTTCCTCTTGGCAGACCAATGAATTGTTCTCTAGTGAGGGAACATGAGGTGCCATCAACATAGTTTAGCTTGACTGACTCCTCCTCATAAGAGATATCGCTTAAAGTTGTACATTTGATGAGATTCGTCTTGATCTCTTTGAATTCTTATAAGGAGAGATGTATTGAAGGTTGAGAGGATAACTTGGGTGGTTGTTGGGTAGGTGATGATGTTTCGGTTCTGGGAAGTGTTTTGGGTTTGAGGATGGGTAGTTGAGGTGGTTGTGGCCAGGAAGAGGTTATGGTTGATGGTGTGGGTTCAGGAGTGTAAGGCTCATAGGTTGGCTTAGTTTTGATGGGGAAAAAGAAAGGGATTGGTTCAGGTTGAGGTTGGGGTTGAGGTGGTGGTCTGGAAGTCATCCCCTGTACTCTCTGGTACATCTCTTTCCTTCTTCCTACGCAAATGTCAGCCTTGATGTCACTGACATGTCGCTGCGGGGTCTTCTCAGACGTAGGAGCCACCTGCCTGCTTGAGAAGCCATGAGCCCGGAGATAGTCTTTCATCCAGGCTTTGTCACCTAGCTTCTTGACGGCTGCAAGTCCAGCTTCTTCGTCCTTCTTTTTCCTCCCTCTCAGTTTCTCCTTGGCAACTTTCTTTCTCTCTTTTTTTCCATTTGATCTTGCTCTTTCTTAAAAAGCCACAAGATCGTGTCATTGTTGTGAGGAGTTAACTCCTCAAGAGAGAATCCCCTGGAGTTGAGGAAAGCTATCCTTTCACTTCTCAACTGTTGGTCAGCTTCTTCTTTCTTTCTCCTCCTTTCTTCCTCCAAGGCCAACCTTGATGCTTCTTCTTTTTGCTGAATATGTACCAGAGTTGCCTTTTCTAACTCAATCAACTCCTCTAGTGGAAGGAGGAGTGCATCTTCACTGGCAGCTCCAAGATTGACAAGCCTGTCAATGATCTCCACTCTCCTTCTATTGTTGATAGCCTCTTGGTTGGCTGCAGCAACTTTACTACTTGCAGCTAACAACTTCCCAGTTGGGAGTCTACCTTTTCTTTTCATCTTCTCTAATCTTTCTTCCTCTTGAAGTTCTTCCGCAGTCATCTTTTTTTCCCTTTGGTGTCTTCCGAAGCTTTAGATTTGGGAGGTTATTGTGTAGAGGTTTCAGGTTGAGAGGTGGTGATGGGAGCAAGTGATAATGATGATGTTTGAGTGAGAGGTTGGCTAAAAAAGTCCTCATTATTTATCTCAAATGCTAGTTCAAGAATTGCATCTGTGATAATTAGATCACCGGATAGAGAAAATAACCCTTCCGCAGCTTTAATCTCAGCTTCGGAAGTTTGAATGAATTCTTCCGAGTCTTTGACTTCAGCTTCGGAAGTTTGTGGAAACTCTTTCAGTTGCTAGGTCATCAGTCCTCATTTCCCCTTCGAATTCACTCTCAGGTTCAAATAGGACCTTAGGTTGACCAACTTCTTGGAGAGTGGTAGAAGGTGCATTCAACCTCTGAAGCTCTTCAACTCCAAAGTATACCACAGCAACATCTGGGCTTGGCTGCTCCAAAGAAGATCCCATCAGGAAGTTGGAAAAGAACCTTTTTAGATCTTTAAGCATCCTTGGGTCCATTTGAATGACAATAGGAGGAGGCTCAGGGAAAACTGTAGCTTGTTGGGTAGGATATCTTGAAGTTAGAGTTAAAAGTGGTAGACTTTGTGGTTCCTCTTCTGTTTGTCTCTGAACACTCTCCTCCTTTTTGGTAGCATCATCTTGAGAGCTTGATGAGCTAGAGGAAGAGGTCAAGGAGACCTGAATTGGTACATGCCTAACAGATCTCTCAGTTTGTTTCTCAGCTAGTTTGTCCTTGAGACTTTCAATCTCAAGTTGCTGAGTGGCAGACCTATCCTCTAAAGTCTTAACCCTGGATTCAAGGTTTGAGACTTTAGAAAGTAGGTCTCTTATGGTGAGTTGCAGACTTCCCTCATCTTCTTTTGAAGAATCACGAGAAGATGAGGTAACATACCTGGTATGTTCATCCTCACCACCAGATGTGGTTTCTTGGCACCCTGGTTTCCCTTGCCTAATGATGTCTCTTTCAGAGTCATCAAAGGCCATGGTTGCCATAGATTTAGTCTCAAAGATGTTACCACTACCTTGAAGGTCCAATGAGGATTTTTCAGTAGTGGCAGCTGAATCTACATGAGTCCCCTTCACACCAGTGGGACTCACCTCAGTTTGGGCCTGCTGATGGGGGCTAGAGATAAGAGGTCTCTCTAGGCTCAGTTGATCCTTGAGATGGTGTTGTGGATCAACTTTATTGCCATGAAGAGACATAATCTTCTCATCAGTTTCTATTAATAGGTCAGTAAAGGATATGGATGTTATACCTAATGACCCGGGACTTTGATCAATGTCTAATGGCATTGAGCCTTTGAGAGGGCTATCCCTTTTTGGCTGCTCAGGAGAGTATAGTGACTCATCCTGAGGGGTTTCAGCTTGGGTTTCGGGCTCATGGGATTGGGATTGAGGAGACTCAATACCCATATTGAGGTCAATAGTGAAGGAAGGTGTGACCTAAGACTGAGTGGGAGCCCATGTTTCCACTCTAGTCTTTTTGGATTGAACAGGTGGGATTTGTTCAATCAGAGTAGATTGAACAAGGGTTCATTTGGGTCGTCTCTGATATGTGATTTTGATGGGGTGGGAAGGTAGAGTTGGCATTGTGAGGGTTATTGCTGGTGTGGGTTCATCACCTATGGTGTTAACAGAGATGTCACTAGGAGCTATGCGCTCAATCATAACTATAAGCAGCTCAGTGTGTCTTCCAGTGAAGTTGGTGGACATCCTCTTGAGCACTTTGAAGATGACCGACCTCATGTGAGGGACATGTAGAGCAACTGCACAGACAAGCTTGTTCTGGTTCAACTCATAGTTAATGATGTGCTGAATGAACTGGGGATACATGTAAAATGTTTCCCTTTGAAGGTTCCCCATTAAATTAGTCAGCACAAACCTTGAATAGTTAAAACGGAGGCCTTTTACCAACCCATGAACTAGGCATCCTAGTTCATATAGGATTTGATCCCATCCCCCAGACTTGTTTGACAAGCAGTAAAGGACTATATGCAGCAGGAACTTCCAATGGTAAGAGAAGTTGAACTTGTACACCGTTGACCTGCTCACATCACCGCCATATCCCATTTGGGTATGTGTGTCATCAAGGTCTGCTTTGGGGAACTCTGTAGGAGAGCCTTCATCATGAAGCTCTAGATGCTCCCCGATGATCTGTTTGGATATGATCAATTCCTGACCACAGATGCTCGACCTAAGAACCCTAACTCCATTCAGAGTTATTGTTGGATCTAGAAAGGCTGGTTCAACCAAAACTAAAACACTTAGACAATTTTGGTACAACCTATAAAGGTCTTCCGAAGCTAAGTACAGAACTTCCAAAGGCAAATGGAGTTCTTCCGAAGGCAAAGACAGAACTTTCGAAGATCATGTCTGAAGGATCTTTTGAAGGAAAACTCCAGCTTCTGAAGACAAAGTATTGTCTCTTTCGAAGTTCAAGACATAAAAGAAACCAAGACAATAACTTCCGAAGTATGAAGATATGAAGAAGTCCTCAAGCCTTGGAAGAAGTAGCCTCTTCCGAAGTATAAGTGGCTTCGGAAGAACAAGTTCTTCCGAATACATTTAACCTTCAGAACACACTACTATGAACCAGTGGACGTAAGTATGGCCCTTTTGACACTCTGCTGCAAGTCTTTGAGATACTGCATGGCGCTTTCCCAGGCCCATGTAGTTGACCATACTTTATTCCGATGTTCACCTTTTATCAGTTAGTACAGTTACCATTTAAGTTGGTGACAAAATGTAAGTCATGGACATGTCATGACTACCTTTCTTAGATAATACTTTATCTAAGATACCTTAACTTTAGCATTGTAGTATCTACTTTAGTCATAGGTTTCCAGCTGGTATCAAAATTCATGAGTGCACTCCCAAATGAGTGGACGTTCTACTGTGTCTCTATCAAGAGGACAGAAAATCTGAACTCCCTCACCATGACTGAACCTTTATTGGCATCATTGATGGATACCGTTTAGAGATGGAGCACAAGAGAGGCCATCAGACGAGCAGACCCTCAAGCCTCCTGCTAGCAACACTTTAATGATTGTTGAAGGCTCCGGACCCCCAACCTCAACAGTACCTAACATACACCCAACAACCATCCTGTTCTTCTGGGCCATACATCACATTTCCTGAGACTCCAAGGTCTCAACAGGCTCAGCAAAGTTCCTTTTAGGATAGCTGTGCCTTTGTCTCAGGAAATGGGCACTCTAGTGACTATAGTATTGCTTTGATGATCTAGAGTGTTTCAGCCTAGATGATGTGGAGTATGTGGACATAGTCCAACAGATGGCTCTATTAACCTATAAAGCGAAGAAGTTCTTCTAGAGAACTGGAAGGTAGTTTCCCCAGAACCCAACTAACAACAAGTTTGGGTATGACAAGACAAAGGCCAAATGTTACAACTGTAACCAACTTAGTCACTTTGCAATGCAATGCAAGGCTCCCAAGTCAAATCCGGGAACCCCACAGGCCTCCACACATCCCTCTACACCAAAAGCTACAAGAAAGTCAACTGAGACAGCTGCTGTGGCTAAAGAAGTTGATTGGAGCTTCATGATAAAGAAGTTGGCTGCCTCTTCATGCACTTCCGCAGGTTGATCTGACTCAGCCTGAGGTGTAGAGGTAGATTATTCAGGCTTCTTCTTCTTAGACTTTGGTTTAGAAGCCATCCTCTTCTTCCTTTTAGATGACTTTAACTGAGAAGACTGGCCTGCAGCACCTTGTTGATCATCCTTGTCTTTCTCAGTTGGGTGTTCCTCCCTCACAGGTTTAGAAGGAGAGGGAGTTTGACCCTGCTTTGGATCAGAAGATGAAGCTTGCTGAGGCTCAGCAGGAGGTCCAGGTTGTGTTGTCTTAGGTTGTTCAACCTTAACCTCCACTTCAGGTGGGACTTGACTTGGAAGAGAATGTAAGTCAATCAGTTCACCACTCTTAATCTTCTGCTTGATTACCCTTATATACTCATCCATTGTGGATAGAGACATAGGGCCAAGTCTCCTTCCGTTGAATCCATATAGCTTCAAGAAGCTCATCATCCTTTGTCTGTCAGCAGACTTCTTCATACTCTTTTGGATGATAGCTCTTGACTTTGCAGCTTCTTCCCTTAGCTTCTTCATAGTTGTCTTTCTCTCCTTAACTAACTTAAGCTCAAGTTGTTTTAAGTACTCAAACTCAAAAAAGTCATAGGATAAGGGAAGAAGTGTATCTGCCTGATAGAAGCCTGTGGCACTCAGGTAGTTGATCATTTTGATCCTATCTTCTTCTTTGTCTACCTGAGGTTCTTGTTGAACCACATCTTCTTGTACAAGGCTTTCTTGAACTGGGGAGAGAGTAGGATCATGCTTGTAGAGTCTTTTCTATCTCTTCTCCTCTTTGAATTGGAGAAGTAACCTTGCATCCTCTTTTTCTTTCATCTCTCTTGACACTTCCATGTCAGCCAGTTCATTTAGTTGTTCTAAGGGAAGGGAAATGATTTCATCAATATCATAGTTTCTGGTCTGCAGGTAAGTAATCCTGACTGCCCTTAACTCATCATCTTGAGTATTTGGTCTGGGGGCAGCCCTGATTGCAGCTTGCATAAAGCCTGAAGACCCAGAGGAACTTTCTCCCCTTAGCTTCCTTTTCCTCTCTCTCTCTTCATCCTCAATTTCCTTAGGAGTCAAAATCCTTTTCCCTTTGCCACCCACAGACCTTTGTGACTCTAGGTGGATAGAGGTTTGGCCTTCATTGCTTGGTGTAGCATCCATGCTCTGGCCAGAGAGAGGCTGAGAAACACCTTCACCAGCAGGTGTCTCAGAGGGAATGTGAATCTCTGCAGCAGTTGATGATGATGAGACAGGGATCTCAGGTTCTGCCATTGGGCCTTCAGTCAAGGTTTCCCCTATGAAACTAATCTTAGGGTCCACCTTAACATCCAATTGACCGATGACATTGTCTGATTGCCTAAGTCTCCTTCTTAAGCTAAACTCTGCAGTGATCCTGTCTTGGATTCTTTGAGCCAATATGTCAATTTGTCTTGAGTTGCTTGGATTGACAAGTGGCATATTGACTAGATCCAAACTTTCATAGAAGTTCATGCTTTGAAAGTCAAATACTTCTTGTTGCCCTTGAACTCTGTGAAGAATAAGGGCTCTTCAATCAGCATCATACCTCCACCTTATGATGTAGTTTGAAGTTCCTTGAGGTGGAGATGACACAGCCCTTGGAATACCTTCCTCAAAGAGACTCCTGATGATAGAGTCTATAGAATCCACATTAATGTGAACTTGAGGAAGTTGCTGAGAATGCACAATTGCAAGTGAGGATGGTGAGTCCTCTATGTCCATTCTCTGTGAAGAACTCCCAGGTTCTGTGGCTGCAATAACTTTCTCCCCTCTTTGGTAGCATCACCCACTTGCATCGGTGAACTGGAGGATAAATCAATCACATCCACAGGTTCTTGTGTTCCTGGTTGAGCTCTTCTTAAAGGTCTCCCAACTAGTTTTTCCTTAAGATATGAAATCTGAAGTTGCTGATCATTGACCTGAGATTCAAGGTGACTGACCTTAGAGACTAAATAGGAGCATGTTTTTGACAGTTTTTGCACCTTTAGTCTCAAAATCCCGTCATCTTCATCAGAAGAATCATTAGGGGATGAGATGATTGGACCAAAGTCCTCTCTCTCACCACCAGCTTGAGGTTCTTGGCTGCTGGTTTTCCTCTGCTCACTAGCAATCTCAGTTGAGATGTCAGTGGGCTGAGTTGCCATGGTTGAGGTCTTAATGATGTAATCACTTGCAGAAGTGAGAGCCTCTTCCATATGGACATCCTGAGCAGGTTCAGAAGTGTCCACCTCAGTTATAGGTGACTGATGTGGGCTAGACTGAGGAGACTCAGAAGTACTCATCTCTCTTTGAGTAGGGGAAGAGAAGAGAGACTCATGGTACTCACTGAAACCTAAGTCTTCATCAGTATAAAAGGATAGGTTTGGAATGGGTTGATTTAGATCTAAAGGCAGGGGTTGGTAACTGTCCCCTGAAGGTTGTTCACTTGAGTATTGAGACTCAGAGTGAATGCTTAAGGCTGTTGGGCTTGTGAGCTCATCAGGGTGAGCATGAGGAACCTCAGCCCTGATAGTTGAAGAGATGGGAGTGGTTTGCTCCTCAGGGGAAGTGGGAGCTCTAGTGTCCACTTCCTCCAGTAAAGGTGAGTATATGGGGACCTGCACATACTCAATAGCTTGAGTAGGGATTCGTTTGGATTTTCTTTTGTAGGTGAGGGTTATTTGAGGCCTTTTTAGTGGTAAAGAAGTAGAAGGTGTGGGTTCAACACTAGCTTGTGTTGCTAGGTTGTCACCTTGAGCAATGAGCTCTAACATTTTGGGGACAAGGGCTGTTTCTACCCCTGAGAAGCCTACAGTTGGCTTCTTCATGATTTTAAAGATGTCGCGCTTCATCTGTCCCAATTTAAGAATATTAGCTGTTTCCCTCAACTGTGAGCCCAGTTCACAGTTGAGAATGTGTTGAACATATCTAGGAAACATGTAATACTCTAAGGAGTCCAAGTTTGCAAGTAAATTGGTATAAACAAATTGAGAGTACCTGAACTTGACCCCTTGAACCATTCCATGCACTATGAAGGAGAGATCCTCAGGAATCTGGTCCCACCCTCCATGCTTGTTTGACAAGCTGTGGATAACCACATGGAGTAGGTATTTCCACTGGGATGAGACCTTCCCTTTCCTGAAGGTCTTTACAGAGAAATCTCCCTCATAGCCCATCTGCTCAAAGGAATGATTGATAGCTTCCTTTGGGAAGGACAACTCACCTTCTTCATCATCCAGCTGCAAATGATAGTTGATGATGGCCGGAGTGATGAAGATTGTCCTCCCTTGCACTGTGGCAGACAGTGCCTTCTCCCCATCCATAATGACCTCTTGGCAGGTCTTCTAGAATTCAAGTAGATGATCCTCATACAGAGTAGGATTAATGGTTAGGGATGTGAAGTAATTTAATAGAGTTAAGAATTTGCAAATCTCTGAGAAACTTTCATCTTTCTCAGATCTTAACAGAGCAACCTGGTTGTGTTGCCTGTGAAGTTGCATGGAGAAATTTGGGTTGTTTGTGCGGTTAAGGTTGGCCATTTAAGAAGCTTAAGGTTGAAGAAAGGTAAAAAGCAAAGGCGGTTTTGGGAATTAGGTTTGAGGAATAGTAGAATTAAAGAAGATAGTAAGGAAGAGGGGGAACCGTTGGGTATTTATGTGAAAAGGGATTTGAACCAAAGTTAATGAAAGAGGATAAACTTTGAAATCCGAAAGTCGGTCCCACCTCTGAAAAAGTAGTTTACTTTTACTCAAAAAGTAGTTTTCTTGGAATTCGAAAAGCTTCCGAAGGTAAATTATCTTCGGAAGTTTTAATGAAAAAGCTTCCGAAGCTAAAATGACTTCGGAAGATTTTCCTGAGAGTCCTGAAAATTTTGCTTTGGAAGAGAAATAAACACTTGAATGCTTTGTATATGAAACAACAAAGCTTCCGAGAGTTAATTTTGCTTCGGAAGGAAAAAGTCCTTAAAAATAAATAAGTGTCTGAGATAAGAATTTAAGCTTCGGAAGATAGATTTAGACTTCTTCCGAAGGTAAAATTTCTTAGACAGTTATTTATTTTGAAGACATGATTTTCTTCCGAAGGTAAAAGTATATCTTCCGAAGGATCAGAAAATTTTCAAGAATCTAAGGAAAGTCTTCAAAAAGAATTTTATATCCAAAGAAAACATGAGCTTATGAAAGTGATGAACTAGACAACTTAGGACACACATATTTTAAGAAATAATTAGAATTAGTTTTAATAAAAGACCTACTAAAGTTAATCATCCCAATAGCTGATATTAGATATTTAAATCTCTGTTCATCAAAATCTTTTGTAAACAGATCAGCATATTGTTCATCTGTATGAACTTTGACTAGTTTAATTAATCCCTTTTCATAGTTATCTCTTATTAAATGATACCTGATATTGATGTGTTTGGTCCTTGAGTGCTGCACAGGATTCTCAGTGATAGAGATAGCACTATTGTTGTCTATGTGGATAGGAGTCTCCTTGAAGTTAAATCCATAGTCCAGCATCTGCTTTTGAATCCAAAGCACTTGAGCACAGCAACTTGCAGCAGCAATGTATTCAGCCTCAGCAGTTGATGCAGACACACAGGATTGTTTCTTGCATTGCCATGAGACAACCCTTCCACCAAGGAATTGACATCCCCCAGATATAGACTTTGCAGTCATGTTGCAACCACCATAATCACTATCTGTATAAGCATACAAATTGAAGTCAGGATTCTTTGGATACCATAAACCAAGTGTTGAAGCACCTTTGAGATATCTTAAAATCCTTTTGACAGTGATTAGGTGAGACATCTTAGGGTTGGCTTGATATCTTGCACAAATACATGTAGCAAACATGATATCAGGCCTGCTAGCTGTAAGATACATAAGAGACCCAATCATAGCCCTGTATAAATGTTCATCTACACACTTCCCCTCAAGATCAGGTCCAAGGGAGTGGTTTCTTGCTATGGGTGTCTAAGCAATCTTACAATCAGTCATGTTGAACCTCTTGAGTATGTCCTGAACATACTTTGACTGACTTATGAAGATGCCATCTTCAACTTGCTTCACTTGAATTCCCAGAAAGAAATTGAGTTCTCCCATTGCACTCATTTCAAATCTTTCTTTCATCAACTTCTCAAAGTATTTGCAGAGATTTGGATTAGTTGAACCAAAGATGAAGTCATATACATATACTTGAACTAGCAATAAGTCATTTCCCTGTCCTTTGATGAAGAGAGTTCCATCTATAGTACCTCTCCTATATCCATGTTTACATAGATACTCAGACAATGTCTCATACCACTTTCTGGGTGCCTGATGCAGCCCATAAAGAGCTTTGTCAAGCTTACAGACATAATCAGGATGATCAGGGTCTACAAAACCAGGTGGCTGTTTGACATAAACCTCTGCATCAATCACTCCATACAGAAAAACACACTTTACATCAAGTTGAAAGACCTTGAAGTTCTTGGATGCAGCAAACGCTAGGAATATCCTAACAGCTTCTAATCTTGCTACAGGAGCAAAGACATCAGTGTAGTCAATCCTTTCTTCTTGTGTGTATCCTTGAACAACTAGTCTTGCCTTGTTCTTGATGATAATTCCTCTATCATCCTTCTTATTCCTAAAATCCCATTTGGTTCCAATGGTAGTCTTCCCATAAGGAAGAGGACAAAGATTCCAAACTTTCTGCCTTTTGAATTGAAGCAACTCTTATTGCATAGCTTCAACCCAACTTCCATCCTTTAGAGCTTCATCAACTTTCTTTGGCTCTATCTGGGATAAGAAACAAGAGTGAAGACAAACATTTGCTTCATGGGTTTGTCCTCTTGTTCTTACCCCTGTGACAACATCTCCAATGATGTTTGTGGTGGGGTGAGACTTGTGGATCCTTAGCTGAGGGATCACAGCAAGTTGCTGAGAAAGATCCAAATTTGAGAAATTTAGATCTGGCATAGATGATTCACCCTCCACATCACCACACTTATCAAGATTAACTTGATCCAATGAGTGTTTGACATCATTGATGTTGTCATCAATGGTGTGGTTATTAGCCTCAAGGAATTCCGGATCACTTTCACCATCACCATTGTTGTCTTCCATAATTGAGGTATCTTTATCTGGTTGTGGAGCCTCTGAGCTAGAATTTGAAGGCACCCCAGATGTATCAGCTGAATTTGTCATTGTAGTGCTGATAGAAACCTCATTTGCTGAAGTAGTTCCAACTGGAGCTGAAGATGTATGAGTTGAGAGTCTTCCTAGCTCAAATCTTGGATCAAGATCACCTGTATTTAAATTTTTTGTAGATCCTGAAACATTCTCACAAGATTTGTTAAAACAGTTGGTAACTGAATCAAGTTCAAATAGCCAATTAGGACCAGAACCAGCCACACAGGGTGTGTGTTCATTGATAGTCACATTGGCTGACTCCTCAACAATTCTAGTTCTGAGATTGTAAACTCTATAAGCTTTAGTTTGGGAAGAGTATCCAATGAAGTGTCCATCATCTGATTTCTCAGCAAACTTGGCAATTTGATCCTTGGTATTCATGATAGTGCAGGGACATCCAAATGACCTGAGAAAACCAATGAAAGGTTTTCTCTTGTGCCGAAGTTCATAAGGAGCCTTACCATGACTCTTAACTACTAAAACTCTGTTTTGCACATAGCAAGTAGTATTTACTGCCTCTGCCCAGAAGGTGATGGGCAGTTTAGAGTCAGACAACATAGTTCTTGCAGCTTCAATTAGTGTCCTGTTTCTCCTCTCAACAACTCCATTTTGCTTAGGAGTCCTGGGAACACTATATTGTCTTGTAATACCTTTTTCATCACAAAATGTATCAACAATTTGATTCTTGAATTCAGTTCCTTGATCACATCTTATGGTTTTGACCTTGTGATCACTTTGATTCTCAATTTTTAAGATGAAATTTTTCAGAATCTCAGGGGTTTCATCCTTAGTTCTAAGAAAGAAAACCCAAGTGAATCTTGTAAAATCATCTGTGATCACCAAACAATAAGAGGTCCTTCCTAGACTCATTACAGTGGTGGGGCCAAAGAGATCCATATGTAACAAATGTAGGGGAGTAGTGATAGAGTTCTTTTCCTTAGGCTTGTGAGATACCTTATGTTGCTTCCCTTTCAGGCATGCAACACAATGATCATCACTTGTAAACTCTTTCTTTGGCATTCCAGTTACCAAATCATGTTTAGTTAGTTTATTCATGTTCTTAAAGTTTACATGGCACATTCTTTTATGCCATATGAAAGACTCATTACTATTTGCGTTTGATAGAAAGCATGAAACTTCTCCAGAGGGAGATGTTTCTTGCGAATCCATCTTGTACATGTTCCCTTTCCTGGGGGCTCTAAGGATGTGCTCATGAGGAATGACCACTCCAGGCTTGAGAACAATGCACTCATGCTCAATAAAGAGCATGTTATGACTCTGATCACAAAATTGGGATACACTCAGAAGATTGTACCCAAGCTCCTTGACAAAGTTTACCTTTTCAATGTTGAGCTTACCATTTGTGACCTTGCCCCTTCCAGAAATATAACCACCTTCATCTCCTCCAAAAGCAACTGGTCCGCCATCAATTCTGTCAAAGTTATGGAGTAGTGACCTATTGCCTGTCATGTGCCTGGAACAGCCACTATCAATGATCCAGACATTCCTGTTTGTCTTGCGTTGTTCCTGCACAAAGAAAATGATTAGTTACATTTGGAAACCCAAGCCTTACTTTTCTTGGGCTCACTAAGTATAATAGAAGGTAATGCAACAGTAATAGATCCTATGGTTGTGCTAGAGGGATCTTCAGCTGTTGTTGATGGATAAACTTCAGTCACTTGGTCTTTCTTAGACTTCCACATCATCTTTGGAGTCTTGGACTTGACCTTCAAAACCTTGGAAGCTTTTGGGACTTCCCAAGTTTTGATGACTAATCCTTCGGAAGATTCTGCAGTCACTGCAGCAGACATCAGTGCTTCGGAAGAATTCCTTTCTTCCGAGACCAATTTTTCTTCTGAAGGGAGTTTTCCATTTACCTTCTTCTTTGATTTGGAGCTTCCGAAGGAAACAGATTTTCCTTCCGAAGCTTGGATCTTCTTGAAACTTTTTGAAGTCTTTGTATTGGTCATATGGACAGCACTTTTTGGATTATATGGACAATCCTTAGCAATGTGAGAGGTACTTTCACACATGACACACAACATTTTCTTCTTCACAAGAGTCTCCTTATGAGAGCAAGACTATATTTGGTCACATCCCTTCTCCACCTTCATCTTTGTAGATGCTGAGACAGTTCTTTTGGGCTGTGAACTGTTCTTGGAGTTTGATGGTCCAGGCTGTGTAGCAGTGGTACACAGCAGATCAGTCTTCTTCTGGGTACTGAGATGATTTGGACAAGAACCAAAACTCTTAGCTGAAGAGTTTTGGTTGATGTCTTCAGTCTTTACTACTTCAAACCCTGCAGAGATAAAAACTTGTTTCTGCTTAGAGTCAAAAGTAGCCTTGATCTCTTGAGCCTTTTTTGCCTTTCTTTTGCTCTTTCTGATCAAGTTCTTTCTCTTTGACTTGGTCATCACAGTAGTCTTCTTCTCCTCAAAAGGATAGTGGGCCTTAGTAGAATCCTCCTCTTCACTCTTCTCAGAGGAATTCTTCACTATCTCTTCTTCATCCTCTTCACTTATAGGATCTATGTGAGGAAGCTCATCTTCACAAGTTCCACACCTAGGAGATCTTACAGACAAGATTGTGTGTGGAGGAGCTATCTCATTTGATCCCAGTCCCTGTCTATTTTGATAACACACTTTGTTATGCAGGGATGAGGATATCATGTTCTTGAAGGTCTCTTCTTCAAGAACACTCTTTTCTGCCCTGGCTTTGCTGATCACAAGCTCAGCCTGGCACTTAGTCAGCTTGGTTATGAGATCTTGAATTTGAGTCCTAAAATCTGTATGTTCATGTTTTAGTACTGAAATGGTTTTCTCTAAGTCCTCTATCTTTAGTTTATAATCATTTTTAGACTTTCTAAAATCAGATTTTAAAATGTTTAAGGACTCAAGATCAGATCTCATTTCCAAGTTATAGGACCTATGTCTGTTAACTTTAGCAATGCATTCAGGAGTACAGAGATGTTCCAATACCTTGGCTTCATCATGATCTGCCATTAGTGCTTGGTTTGAAGAAGCATCTTCCACCTGAAAGCTCCAGTCAAAGCCTCCTTCTTCAATAGCAACAAAAGCTTGTTGCTTTGGCTTCTCATTCTGAGGGGCTTTGTCAGTGTAGTTTGGTCTGGTTTGTGCTTGGCCACCATTTGTTTTAGGTGCCTTACACTCTCTAGCAAAGTGGCCCATCAAGTTACAGTTGTAACACTTGACTTTGCTTTTATCCAAGCCAAACTTCCCACTGGTTGCATTGCTTGGAAACCTCCTTCCAGTTCTCTTGTAAGACTTCTTGGCTCTATGAGTGAGAAGAGCCATCTACTGAACTATTTCCTTATATTCCAGGTCATTTGGATGGATACACTCCAGGTCTTCAAGAGTGAAAAGAGAGTTGCCACAACTTTCATCAGAAGACACAAAGGCTTGAGAAGAGCTTGTCTCTTGGAATGGGCTTCCCTGAGTGTAGTTCTCCCTGGGTGTCTCTAGGAAGGTGATGAAAGGACCCTTTGGTGAGTTGTCAGGGTAGCATATGAGATGATGTTGGGGTTTTATGCTATCGCTTTCAACCACATGCAGGGCTGAACCCCTTTGATTGTTGGTGTTGTCAGAGTAACCTTGCATGTTCATCTCCATCTGGTAGCCTCTGAGAATCCCATATAACTCTATCAGAGTAAGAGTTTTGAGATTTTCAGTCCTCTTGATCACCACACAGTAGTGTGTCCATTGCCTAGGAAGTGAGGACATGAACTTCCTTACAATGTCTCTGTTTTCAAGAGGAACTCCTCCATCCACAAGGGTATCCACTATCTCAACATACCTGAAGTATTGCTGAGTCATGGTTTCACCTGTTTTGAAGGTGAAGTTTTCAAACTGCTACTTCAGGAGATCCTTCTTGTTCTCCTTGGCTTAAGAGGAGCCTTCATACATCAGTTTTAGTGCATCCCACATCTGTTTAGCTGTTTTGCACTTCTTGAAACCTCTGTACACCAAGTTTGGAAGGGCAGTTTGAAGAGCTGTCATGGCTTTTCTATCAATCTCTACTCTCTTCCTATCTTCATCAGAGTAATTAGCCACATCTTTGGGGATCATACCAGCACCAGTAGCAGAAGGAGTGCTGGGTATGAAAGGTCCATTTTCAACAGAATCCCACATTCTTGAGTTTAGAGACCTGATAAAACCTTCCATTCTCATACACCAGGTATCAAAGTCATCAAGAGTGATTAGTGGGGACTTGTTCGTGGTTCCAGTCTCCATATCAGTCTTTGAAATGGATGCCATTTTGAAAGTTTAGTATTTGTATGTGTGAGGGATCTTAAGATGGTGAGATCTTATATCAAGAGCCTGAAATGCTCTGATACCAATTGCAGGACCAGTTAAGGGCTTAACAATTACAACACAGCAACACAAAGAGGAGATTAACTAAACTTGATCAAACAGTAAACTGGATTAACCAAGATAATGATACAAAGAACACAAGTAATGATAAAGAGACAGAACAATAGATTTGGGTTTCAAGGAGGCAGTATATTGCTTTCTCAAGTTCTATTACAAGTGTTACAAATCATAAAGAAAGATACTAGAACATGGAATACTTATACTACAACCTACAGCCGGCTATACTTTGAAAGCCAGCTGGATACAATTGACTAGACACAAACAAAATCAATTGTAGAATCAAAAGGCATATCTGCCTTTTGACCTTATGACTATGACATGCCATAGCTCACATCCTTATCTATTACAAAAAGGATAAAGTACATAAAGTAGAAGGTTACATACTCAAGACCTCAATGTACAGTTACTAAAAGCATGGACCTTTCACTAACTCATGAAAGATGGTGACTTTACAGAGATGCAGCGGAAAGGTGTCCAGCTTTATGGAACAATACATCAGATAAAGCATGTTACTAAAAGTCTTCGAAAGAAATCTGTCTTCATAGGATGAAGCTTCGGAAGACTTTGTCTCTAAGGCTTCGGAAGACTTCATATTTGGCTTGGGAAGATATTGGTCTTGGCTTCGGAAAGATTTTACACTGAGAATATTTATAGTGTATGGTGTAAAACTTCCAAAGCAATTCTACTTCAGTACTTAGTGCATTACCTGCAGAGAGACATTGGATGTTTTGGTTTGTATCAGACTTAAAGGAATCCTTACAGGAGTGGTGATAGAGTTAACTACTTTGGATTTATGAGATGATCTATGTTGCTTTCCTTTCAGACATGCAACATAGTTATCTTTGTAGAAAAATTCCTTTTTAGGCAAATCATGTACTAAGTTATTTTTAACCAATTTATTCATGGTTTTAAAATTGACATGACACATTCATTTATGCCATAGTGTTGACTCATCACCATTAGCTTTGGAAAGAAAGCATGACACTTCACCCAGTGGGGAAGCATTGTTCATATCTAGCTTGTACATATTCCCTTTCCTGGGAGATCTAAGAAGCACCAATTCATGAGGAATTGTCATCCCGGGTTTGAGGATAATGCACTCATGTTCTATGAAAAACATTTGGTGCTTTTGATCACAAAACTAAGAAACGCTTAACAGATTGTGTTCAAGCTGTTTGACAAAGTGTACTTTGTCAACTTTAAAATTACCATTGGATATACTCCCTCTGCCAGAAATATATCCTCCGGCCTCACCTCCACACTGAACAGGACCTCTATCAAAATGTTGAAATTGTTAAAGAAGAGATCTATTTCCCGTCATTTGCCTGGAGCATCCACTATCCACAATCCATACATTGTTATTCTTGTCATATGGACGTCCCTGCACATAAGGTGAGAAAGTTAGTTTTTATTGGAAACCCAAGCCTTGTTGGTCTTGGGTTCTTCCAATGATGATGACATAATTGAACCAAAATTTATGCATGATGGTTCAATGGATGTCTTTAAAGAAGAGGTTTGGGCTACATCATCTTATTTGATCTTCCATTTCATCCCTTGGTTAATCTTAGTAGATGAGCTTGTTGAAGCTTGAGCAGCATGGCATTCTTCCAAAGCTTCTTTCTTTTTGGAAGAAACGTTCACCAACTTTTCTTCTGAAGTAGGCTTCTTCTCAGAAGGTTTCAAAGGAACTCTCTTGTTCTGTTGAATTTTCTTAACTTTGTCTTCCGAAGCAATTTTCCCTTCGAAAGAATGAGTTTCTTTCGAAAGCAACTTTGCTTCCAAGACAAGCTTTCCTTTTCTCATCACTTGGGCCATGTGATATGGTCCAAATGTGAAACCCTCCTTGACTCCTTCTTTCTTAACATTATTTGCATAATGTGTGCTTGCAGGATTATTGTACAATCTTTAGCCATGTGGTTTTGCAGACCACACATTATGCATGCAATGTTAACCTTTGAGGGATGTGACTGTTGTTTCTTGCATTTCCTACTTTCATCAGCAGTCTTACCTTTCAACTTCTGATCCTTCAGTAGGACAGGAGTGCTGGTACTACACTTCTTTACTGGATCAGAGTTTCCCCCACCTAGCATCCAGCTGAGATGAAAACACCCTTTTGTTGTGGGTCAATCTTTAGCTTGGACTCAGCCACTTTCTTGGCAGTTTTTCTGGCTGCCTTAGCTTGGTTTCTTCTAGCTTTGGTGGTCAGGGGTTGGTCATCACTTGTGGAGGAGGTTTGATTTACCTGGTTCTTTACTGTGATTGTCTCCATAGTTGCATCAGTCTTTAACTCATGGGAAGGTGGGTCAACAGATGGAACCTCTTGCTCTTCAGTCCCATATCTTGGTTGTCTAATAGGCTCATAAGAGTGTGGTGGAGCAATTTCATTGGTTCCCAACACGCCTTTGTTTTGATAACAAAGTTTTGAGTGAGGGGATGATGCAAGAATGGCTTGGAAGTTTTGCTCAAATATACCATGCTTCCTGGCGTGAGCTTTAGGTGTGACAAGTTGGGGTTGATTCGAGTCTTGTAGTTGGTATGTTCATGTTTTAACAAGGACACAATTTTCTCTAACTCTTCAATTTTCTTTTGATAGTCAGATTCAACCCTTTTAAAATGAGATTTTAAAATATTTAAAGACTTAATATCATATTTAATTTCCATATTGTTCATATAATTTCCATATTGTTGTCTTGAGACAAAGGCACAGTTGTCCTGGAAGGAACTTTGCTGAGCCTGTTGAGACCTTGGAGTCTTAGGGAATGTTATGTATGGCCTAGAAGAACAGGATGACTGTTGGGCGTATGTCAGGTACTTCTGAGGTTGTGGGGTTCCTGAGCCTTCAGCAACCATTAATGCCTTGCTAGCAGGTAGGCTTGAGGGTCTGCTCATCTTGCTGCCTCTCTTGTTCTCCATCTCTAGGCGGTATCCATCACAGATGCCATATAGTTCAGTCATGGTGAGGGAGTTCAGGTTTTCTGTCCTCTTGATAGAGACATAGTAGATCGTCCACTCATTTGGGGTGCACTCATGAATTTTCTTGAGAGATCTCTCAAATCAAGGGCAATTCCCAAAGACTGAAGGGAGGAAATAAGTTCCATATACCTGAAGTATTGTTGTCTAAGGGTCTCTCTAGCATTATAAATGAAATTCTTAAATTGTTGCTTCAGTGAATCTTTCTTGGAGTCATTTGAGCTGGAGTACATCTGGGACAAGGCATCAAACAATTCTTTGAATGACTTGCAATGCTCAAAACCAACCGTAATGGATTTGGGTATAACAGTCATCAGAACAATCATAGCGTTGCTATCAATGTCCAGCTTCTTGTGGTCTTCATCAAGTAATCTTCTACAGCCTTTTCTATCATAGCACCATTTCCACTTGGTGCTGCAACCTTTGGTTTTTAAGGACCATTGATGATAGATTGCCACATTTGCCATCTTGATATCTGATGAAGCCTATAATGCGTCTGCTCCATGATCTAAAGTTTTCAGAGGTGATGATACGTGCTTTGGTCATCGTCCCCATCTTAACTTTAGATTTTTGGTTGAGGGCCATTTTTGAGTGTGGTGTAAGAATGAGTGAAGAAAAGGTTGATTTGGATGGTAAGTTCTCACAATCAAGAGCCTAAGAAGCTTTGATACCAATTTAAGGATCGGCTTTTGTCACTTAACACTTTTATTTTCTCTCAAACTCACTTGAATCACACTCGGTTTAGATGATGCAGAATCCCTTCTAAGAGTTGATAATAATATACTATGTAACTAAGAACATAGAAAGATAATTTTCAAGGTACTTGTATATATTACTTCTCAACTCAAATTACAAGACTCTTACAAGCATATTACATGAGTTACAATGAGAAACTATATATACTAGATCCTACAGTCGGATATACTTTGATACTAACTGGAAACCTATGACTAAAACAAATACTACATTGCTAAAGACAAGGTATTTTAGATAAAATATTATCTAAGATATGGTAGTCATGACATTTCCTTGATTTACCTTTTGTCACCAACTAAAGTTTGTAACTGTACTAACTGATAAGGGATGAATAGTGGAATAAAGTATGATCAACTACATGGGCGTGGGAAAGCACAATGCAGTATCTCAGAGATTTGCAGCGGAGTGTCAGAAGGACCATACTTATGTCCACTGGTTCATAGTAGGTTCTTCAAAAGGTTATCTTCCTACGGAAGAACAAGTTCTTCTGAAGCCACTTATACTTCGAAAGCAGCTACTTCTTTCTGAGGCTTGAGACATTCTTCACATCTTAATACTTGCAGGATCGGGTTTGTCACTTAAACACTTGGATTTCTTAGTTGAGGGATCACAGCAAGTTGTTTGGAGAGATCTAAATTAGAGAAATTTAGTGCAGGATCGGGTTTGTCACTTAAACACTTGGATTTCTCTCAAACTCGCTTACAAAACACTCAAATCAGATGAAGTAAAGTCTTTTACAAGAGTTGATAATAATATAATAAGTATCAAGGAACACACAGAAATAATTTTCAAGGCACTTGTATATATTACTTCTCAACTGAAGATATTACAAGACTCTTACAAGCATAAAACATGAGTTACAATGAGAAACTATATATACTAGATCCTACAGCCGCATATACTTTGATACCAGCTGGAAACCTAAGACTAAAGCATATACTACAATGCTAAAGTTAAGGTATCTTAGATAAAGTATTATCTAAGATACGGTAGTCATGACATGTCCATGACTTACTTTTTGTCACCAACTAAAGATGGCAACTGTACTAACATAAAAAGGTAAACAGTGGAATAAAGTATGGTCAACTACATGGCTTTTGAGAAAACGCCATGCAGTATCTCAGAGGTCTGCATCAGAGTGTTAGGGAGACCATACTTATGTTCACTGGATAATAGCAGTGTCCTTTGAAGGTAAGTTGGCTTCGGAAGAACAAGTTCTTCCGAAGCCACTTATACTTCGGAAGAGGCTTCTATACTTCCGAGGCTTGAGGACTTCTATACTTCAGAAGTTGACTTCAGATCTTTCACTCTAAGTCTTGATCTTCGGAAGTAAGTTCTTTGTCTTCGAAAGTTGGAGTTTTCCTTCGGAAGTAAGTTTTACACTTTTTCTTCGGAAGAGCTCCTTTTTCCTTCGGAAGTTCCACACTTAGCTTCGGAAGTCCTTTATTTGTTGTACCAAAATCTTCTAAGTGATTTGGTTTTAGTTGCACCAGCCTTTCTAGATCCAACAAACTCCCCCTAGGCTGATGCTACCAAAACCTCACTTGTTTCTGCTTCTCAAAGCTTTCAACACCAGGGACAAAAGATATTTGTCTGTCTCTTTGTTCTTCCCTGAAGTGGTGCTGAGAAGCTTGTACAAGTCATTGGTGGATAGAAGATCAACCATTTGTAGAAAAGAGTTAGTTGACGGGAGTTATAGGCATACTCCCATCTAACTATGGATTCAACCATCTGAATGACATGTACCCTTTGTTGCGTCCCCCTGAAAAGAGTTAGTTGACGGGAGTTATAGGCATACTCCCATCTAACTATGGATTCAAGTTCAGGACCTTCAACCATTTGTAGAAAGGCTTTGCCTTTGGTTGTTGATCCTTTTCTTTTCTCCTCCTCTCTCAGTTTCAACTCTTCTTCAACCTTGCTTCTAGCAGTTAGCTCGGCCATATGAAGACTGCCTAGATGATTTCTGATATGGGCAGCTACATCAGAGTTTGAAGGGTTGGAGAATGGCTTCTCTGCTAACTCAGCAATGTCAAATATTCTCAAGTGTAGCAGAGATGAGGCACTTAGCCTGTTGAGCTCTCCATTCTCTCTTTCAACAACAAAGTTGTGAGAAGAGTCTTCGAACCTCCACTGGATGATCTTCTTCCTAGGTGCAAGAGGTTGTCTTGGCACCCGGTCACCCTTCTTGGTATCCAGCAGAGTCACCAGCCTTCTCCTTAACTTCTTTTCTTCCTCATTCAAAGTGTCTGAATTGAGGCCATGGAGATTTGTAGCTTGGTCCAATGTTCCTCTTGGCAGATCAAGAAATTGATCTCTAGTGAGGGAACGTGAGGATCCATTAACATAAGTCAAATTGACTGAATCCTCCTCACAGGAGATATCGCTCAGGGTTGTGCAATTGATTACCTTTGTCTTGAATGCCTTGAATTCTTCTAACGAGAGATGTTTAGAATGCTGAGGGGATGGTTTCATGGGTTTGGGTGGTAGGTTGAGGTGTTTGGGTTCTGGCTAGAGTTTTGGGTTGGAGGATGGGTAGTTTAGGTGGTTGGTGAAGAGGTTGGTAAGGGTGATTGTGTATGTTCAGGGGTGTATGGTTCAGTGGTTGGTTTGGTTTTGACAGGGAATGGAAAGGGTATTGGTTCAGGTTGTGGTTGGGTTTGGAGTTGGGGTTGAGTAGTTGATTTGAAGATCATCCCCTGTCCCCTTCTATACATCTCCTTCCTCTTCCCCGAGAAAATGTCAGCCTTTATGTCACTGACATGTCGCTAGAGGGTCTTTTCCGACATAGGACCCACCTGCCTGCCAGAGAAGCCATGAGCCTTGAGATAGCTCTTCATCCATTCCTTCTTACCTATCTTCTTGGCAGCAGTTAGTCCTGCTTCCTCTTCCTTCTTCTTCTTCTGCATCAGCTTTTCTCTAGCAGCTTGCTTTCTCTCTTTCTCCATTTGATCTTGCTCTTTGTTGAAGAGCCATAAGATCGTATCATTGTTGTGTGGAGATAATTCTTCTTGAGAAACCTCTGGAGGTTAGGAAAGTTATCCTTTCCCTACTGAGCTGCTGATCAGCCTCTCTTTCTTTCCTCTCCCTTTCCTCTTCTAACACCAACCTTGCTGCCTCTTCTCTTTGTTGTTTTTGCAGCAAAGTTGCATTTTCCAGCTCAACTAACTCCTCTAATGGTAGCAGGAGTACATCTTCATTCACAGCTCCTAGACTGACAAGTCTATCAATGATCTCTACTCTTCTTCTATTGTTGGCTGCCTCCTGGTTGGCTGCAGCTGCTTTGGTACTGGCAGCTAGCAGTTTTCCAGTTGGAAGCCTACCTTTTCTTTTGACTTTTTCCAACCTTTCTTCATCCTGAAGCGCTTCCTTAGTAATCTTCCTCTTTCCTTTGATGTCTTCGGAAGTGCTAGACTTTGGGGGTTCTTGGATGGAAGGTTCAGGTTGAGTAGTGGAGATGGAAGCTGGAGTTAATACTGATGTTTGAGCTAGAGGTTGGGTGAGAAAATCCTCCCTATTAACCTCAGATGCAAGTTCCAAGATTACTTCTGTGACTATTAGATCATCGGATAATGAGAATAGTCCTTCCGCAGTAGCAGTCTCAACTTCAAGAGTTTGAAATTGTTCTTCCGAGGCTTTGAATTGTGCTTCGGAAGTATGTTAGAATGCACTATCTATCCCAACTGTCTCAGTTACTGGGCCATCAGTCCTTGTTTCCCCTTCGAAGTTAATCTCAGGTTCCACTTGGACCTTAGGTTGACCAACTTCCTCAATAGTGGTAGAAGGTGCATATAACCTCTGAAGCTCCTTAGCTCCGAAGTAGATCACAGACAGATCAGGACTTGGCTGTTCAATAAGAGAATCCAATAGAAACTTGTTGAAGAACCTATTGAGATCTTGGAGCATCTTTTGATCCATTTGAATTACAACTGGAGGAGGCTCAGGGAAAATTGAAGCTTGTTGCATGGGATACTTTGAGCTCAGAGAAGTGAGAGCTTGACTTTGGGGTTCCTCTTGTCTTTGACTTTGTCTCAGAACACTCTCCCCCTTTTTGGTAGCATCATACTGAGAGCTTGTGAGCTAGAGGAAGAGGTCAAAAAGACCTGAGTTGGTACATGCCTAACAGACCTCTCAATCTGTTTCTCAGCTAGTTTGGCCTTGAGATTTTTAATCTCAAGTTGCTGAGTGGCAGACCTATCCTCTAAAGTCCTAACCTTGGATTCAAGATTTGAGACTTTAGAAAGTAGGTCTTCAATGGTGAGTTGCAGTCTTCCCTCATCTTCTTTTGAAGAATCACGGGGAGATGGGGTAACATACCTTGTATGCTCATCCTCACCACCAGATGTGGTTTCTTGGCGCCCTAGTTTCGCTTGCTCAGTGATGTCTCTTTCAGAGTCATCATAGGGCATGGTTGCCGTAGATTCAGTCTCAGTGATGTTAACACTGTCCTGAGGATCCCTAGAGGCTCCTTCAGTAGTGGCAGCTGAATCTACATGAGTCCCCTCCACATCAGTGGGACTCACCTCAGTAAAGGTTTGTTGATGGGGGCTAGAGATAAGAGATCTCTCTGGGCTCTATTGATCCTTGAGAGGGTTTTGTGGATCAACTTCATTGCCCTGAAGAGACATAATCTATTCATCAGCTCCAATTAAAAGGTCAGTAAAGGATATGGAAGTGAAACCTAGTGACTCGGGACTTTGATCAATGTCTAAAGACATTGAGCCTGTGATGGGGCTGTCCCTTTTTGGCTGCTCAGGGGAGTATAGAGACTCTCCCTGAGGACTTTCAGCTTGGGTTTCGGGCTCATGGGTCTGAGACTGAGGAGACTCAAGACCCATATTGAGGTCAATTGTGAAGGATGGTTGGACCTCAGGCTGAGTGGGAGCCCTTTGTTCCACTTTGGCCTTTTTGGTTAGAACATGAGGAGCTTGTTCAATCAGAGAAGATTGAACAAGGGTTCGTTTGGGGCGTCTTTGATAAGTAAAGGTAATGGGTGGAGAAGGTAGATTTGGCAAAGTGAGGGTAGTTGCTGGTGTGGGTTCATCACCTGTGGGGTTAACAGGGATGTCACCAGGAGCCATTGGCTCAATCATACCTGGAAGAAGTGCAGTATCTCTTCCGGTGAAGTTGGTGGACACTCTCTTCAATGTTTTGAAGATGGTCGGCCTCATTTGAAGAGCAGTTAGAGCAGCTGCGCAGACAAGCTTGCTCTGGTCCAGCTCACAATTGATTATGTGCTGGAGAAACCTAGGATACATGAAGAATGTGTCCCGTTGAAGGTTTCCCATGAGATTGGTCAGCACAAATCTTGAGTAGTTGAAGCGGAGGCTTTTCACCAAACCATGAACTTGGCACCCAAGTTCATATAGGATTTGATCCCATCCCCCAGATTTGTTGGACAAGCAGTGAAGAACCACATGCAGCAGGAACTTCAAGTTGTAAGAGAAGTTGAATTTGTACACAGTTGACCTGCTAACATCTCCACCATATCCCATTTGGATATAAGTATTATCCAAATCTGCTTTGGGGAATTCTGTTGGAGCGCCCTCATCATGAAGCTCTAGATGCTCCGTGATGATTTGTTCAGAAACGACCAACTCCTGGCCACAGATGCTCGATCGAATGACACGAACCCCATTTAGGGTTTCAATCTGACCGTTTGCCCAAAATTCAGACATATGGTTTGAGTAAATCATGGGGTTAACAGTCAGAGCGGTGTAGTAAGAAGATTGGGTTAGAAAGGAGATGATGTCTGAGAAGTCAACATCCCTTGAAGAGTCAAGGAGTGCAACTTGGTTGTGCTGAGCATTAAGTGCCATTGAAGAAAGTTACAGGAAGATAGTTTTGAATAGGGTAAATTGAAGATGAAGAAAGCTTTTAGGGCAGTAATTTTGGTAAAAAGGATGTAAGTGATTAGCCGGAGGTATTTAAATGGGTGGAATGGCGGTTTAAAGGGGGTTTGGATAAGACGATGTGAGGTTTCAGTGGATGATATGACATGGGTGGTAAGGTTAGTCCATTTAATAATCCGACATCATTAACAAAATTTTTACTTTTACAGAGTGGGGCCCAAAAGATTTCTGTTACACAGTAAAATTTTTCTTCCGAGTATAAAGCATTTTCGAAGGTAATGTTTTTCCGAAGGCAAATTTACTTCCGAAGGTAAAGTGATTACTTCCGAGAGTATATGTTGCTTTCCAAATGGAGAGTGTTATAAGCTTCGGAAGTAGATCTGATATGAAATCAATCGCTTCTTCCGAGACTTAACAACTCTTCCGAGAAGAAAATTATCCTGGGAGAAATTTGCTTCGGAAGATATGTAAAATATCTTCCAATTGTTAATTCCTCTTTTGAAGAATTCATACTTAGATAAAATTTTAGAGAAAGATCTGTTGTAACAGGGCTTAGATTGTTTTGACATAAAACTTTACACATTAAAAGGTTTTCAAATGAGATCGACTAATCAAGGTTTATCATCCCAATAGCTTTAATGAGATATTTGAATCTTTTTTCATCAAAGGCTTTGGGAACAAGTCAGCATATTGTTCATTTGAATCAACTTTGATCAGCTTGATAAGATTTTTCTCATGAATATCTCTAATGAAATGATACCTGATGTCGATGTGCTTAGTCTTGGAGTGCTTTACTGGATTTTCAGTAATGGATATAGCATTGTTGTTGTCAATGTGGATAGGAGTACTCATGAAGTTGAATCCGTAGTATATCATCTGGTTTTGAATCCACAGCAGCTGAGCACAGCAACTAGCAGCAGCAATGTATTCAGCTTCAGCAGTTGATGTAGAGACACAGGATTGCTTCTTGCATTGCCATAAGATGATCCTTCCACCAAGAAATTGACATCCACCAGATGTTGATTTCTTGTTGATATTGCAGCCACCATAATCACTATCAGAGTAACCATAGAGATTAAAATCACTATTTCTTCTTGATACCAGAGACCTAGTTTAGGTTTGGGCTCCTTTAGGTATCTAAGAATTCTCTTGGCAGCAACTAGTTTAGGTGGAGACTACTTTGGAGCATACTAGATTTGTAGCGATATCTTGCACAAATGCAAGTTGCAAACATGATATCAGGTCTACTTGCTGTGAGATACATCAGAGAACCATATTGCTCTTATACTGATGATGTTGATCAGTATCCTCCCCTCAGAATCAGGGCAGAGATTGTGGTTTCTGGGTATAGGTTTTTTGCTGCTGCTTACAATCTTTCATATCAAATCTTTCTAAGATATCATTGACATACTTAGATTGACTGATAAAGAACCCCTCCTTCATTTGCTTCATTTGAATTCCAAGGAAAAAGTCCATTTTTCCCATATAACTCATCTCAAACTTCTTCTTTATAATGCTCTCAAAGTCTTTACACATTTGGTCATTTGAAGAACCAAATATGATGTCATCAACATAGACTTGAACGAGCAAGATGTCCTTCCCAGACTTTCTTATGAAAAGAGTCCTATCAATGGTACCTTTAGTGTAACCATTCTTCAGGAGAAACTGAGACAATGTCTCATACCACAGCCTAGGTGCTTGGTGCAGCCCATATAGAGCTTTATCCAATTCGCACTCATAGTTGGGATGTTGTGGGTCTTCAAATCCCGGAGGTTGGCATACATAGACTTCCCTATCTATATTCCCATATAGAAAGGCACACTTGACATCAAGCTGATAGACAGTGAAATTCTTGGATGCAGCATAAGCAAGGAAGATCCTAACTGCCTCAAGTCTTGCAACAGGTGCAAAGACATCAGTATAATCGATTCCCTCCTCTTGAGTGTATCCTTGAACCACCAGTCTTGCCTTGTTCTTGATAATCAAGCCTCTGTCATCTCTCTTGTTTTTGAAACCCCATTTAGTGCCTATAGGTACTTGACCAGATGGTAGCGGACATAGGTTCCAAACCTTTTCTCTTTTGAATTGAAGCAGCTCCTCTTGCATTGATTCAACCCAGCTACTATCTTTCAAGGCATCTTCCACATTCTTGGGTTCCATTTGGGATAAAAAGCATGAGTACAAACAGACATTCCCATTGTGAGTTTGTCCTCTTTTTCTCACGCCTTCAGAAGCTTCCCCTATGATGTTCTCAGCTGGATGAGTGTTATGAATCCTAAGTCTAGGAATCACCTCCAGTTGCAAAGATAAATACAAATTGGACACATTTTGCTCAGGAGCTTAAGTACTTGGTCCAGCTGTTGTTTCAAGCTCATTCAATGAGGACTGATTGAATGAAGGAGAAACATCATCATTTGTTTGATGTGAAGCATCATCAACAGTTGCCTGTTCCTTCAAGATGTTGCTTTCATCAGCTTGGTGTTGTGCAGGGCCACCTGAAGAGATTTGAAAGTCAACAGGTGAACTGCTTGTTGAAGCTCCACTATCTCTTGAGATTGTTATACTATCAGATCTTCCAATAGTGGGAACTTGATTTGCTGCATCTCTTGGAGAATTTGGAATAGGTCTGGGAAGCTCAAACAGTTGATCTTCATCAGAGTCACTTTGAGCACCTGTTCCAGCTGAAACATTCTCACAAGATGGTTTAGAATAGTTTGGAAACAATTCTAAATTAAAGATATGATCAGAGCCATTCCCCCTAACACAAGGAGTGTGCTCATTGACTACATGTTGGAAGATTCCTCAAATTGTTGATTTCTAATGTTATAAACTCTATAAGCTTTAGAGTAAGAGGAATATCCAACAAAGATAGCATCATCCGACTTTTCAGCAAATTTTGCCAAATTGTCTTTTGTGTTAAGTATGGTACACCTTCTGCCAAAGAACCTTAGAAAGCCAATGAACGATGGCCTCTTGTTCCATAACTCATAAGGGGTTTTTCCATGTGGCTTTACTACAAGAACCCTGTTCTGCACATAGCATGCAGTTGACTGCCTCTGCCCAGAATGTTAGAGGCAGCTTTGAATCAGCTAACATAGTCCGAGCACCTCAATAAGTGTCCTATTCCTCCTATCAACAACACCATTTTGTTGAGGAGTTCTGTGAGCACTATATTGTCTGGCAATCCCTTTTGAGTTACAGAATGAGTCAAGAACTTGGTTCTTAAACTCAGTCCCTTGACCACTTCTAATTATTTTAACCTTGTGATCAATTTGATTTTCTATTTTAAAAATAAAAGATTTTAAAGTTTCAACAGTCTCATCTTTGGTTCTTAAAAAGAATACCCATGTAAATCTAGTAAAATCATCAACAATCACAAGGCAATTTCTTTCCTTCCATGCTCATTATACTTGTGGGACCAAATAGATCCATGTGCAATAAGTGTAATGGGGTGGTGATGGAGTTAACAACTTTGGATTTATGAGATGCCCTGTGTTGCTTCCCTTTCGGGCATGCAACACAGTTATCTTTGCAGAAAAATTCTTTTTTAGGCAAACCATGTACCAAGTTATTTTTAGCCAATTTATTCATTGTCTTAAAATTTACATGACACATTCGTTTATGCCATAGTGTTGACTCATCACCATCAGCTTTGGAAAGAAAGCATGATACTTCTCCCATTGGGGAAGCATTGTTCATATCCAGCTTGTACATATCCCCTTTCCTTGGAGATTTAAGAAGCACCAATTCCTGAGGAATTATCATCTCGGGTTTAAGGATTATGCACTCATGTTGCGTGAAGAGCATTTGATGCTTTTGATCACAGAATTGAGAAACACTTAACAGATTGTGTTCAAGCTGTTTGACAAAGTTAACTTTGTCAACCTTTAATTTTCCATTGGATATACTTCCTCTGCCAGAAATATATCCTCTGGCCTCACCTCCAAACTGGATAGGACCTCCATCATAATGTTGAAATTGTTGAAGGACAGATCTGTTTCCTGTCATGTGCCTGGAGCATCCACTATCCACAATCCAAATATTGTTATTCTTGTCATATGGATGTCCCTGCACATAAGATGATATGATTAGTTTTGATTGGAAACCCAAGCCTTATTGGTCTTGGGTTCTTCCAATGATAGTGACATAATTGAACCAAAATTTATGCATGGGGGTTCAATGGATGTCTTTGAAGAAGAGGTTTGGGCTACAACATCTTCCTTGATCTACCATTCCATCCCTTGGCTGATCATGGAGGATGAGCTTGTTGAAGCTTTTGTAGCTTGGCATTCTTCCGAAGCTTCTTTCTTTTCGGAAGAAGCCTTCACCACCTTTTCTTCCGAAGCAGTATTCTTCTGGGATGGTTTCAAGGGGACTCTTTATTCTTTTGAGTCTTGACAGCTTTAGCTTTTGAAGCCTTTTTCCTTTCGGAAGAAGGATCTTTTTCCGAAAGCAGCCTTGCTTCGGAAACAAGCTTTCCCTTTTTCATCACTTGAACCATTTGATATGGTCCAAATAAGAAACCTTCCCTGACTCCTTCCTTTTTAACATTATTTGCATAATGTGTGCTAGCAGGATTGTAGTAACAATCTTTGGCCATGTGGTTTTGCAGACCACACATTATGCATGCAATGTTAATCTTTTGGGAACTTGAGGATTGCTGTTTCTTGTTCTTTTTCTCTTCATCAGCTACCTTTCCCTTTAACTTCTGATTTTTGGTAGGACAGGAGTGCTGGTACTACACCTCTTTCCTGAATTAGAGTTTCCAACCACCTGGAATCCAGCTGAGATGAATACACCCTTTTGCTTTGGGTCTATCTTCAGCTTAGACTCAGCCACTTTCTTGGCAGTTTTTCTGGCTGCCTTAGCTTTGCTTCTTCTTGCTTTGGTGGTTAGGGTTTGATCATCATTGGCAGGGGAGGGTATAATTACCTAGTTCTTCCCTGTGATGGTCTCCATGGTTGCATCATTCTTTGACTCATGAGAAGGTGGGTCAGCAGATGGAACCTCTTGCTCCTCAGTACCACACCTTGGTTGTCTTATAGACTCATAGGAGTGTGGTGGAGCAATTTCATTGGTTCCCAACCCATCTTTGTTTTAGTAACAAAGTTTTGAGCGAGAGGATGATGCAAGAATGGCTTGGAAGTTCTGCTCGGAAATAGCATACTTCCTGGCTTGAGCCTCAGCTGTGACAAGCTGGGCTTGAGCCTCAGTCAATTTGGATATTAAATCCTTTATCTGAGTCTTATAGTTTGTGTGTTCGTGTTTTAATAGGGACACAGTTTTCTCTAACTCCTCATTTTTTCTTTGATAGTCAGATTCAGCCCTTTTAAAATCAGATTTTAAAACATTTAAAGACTCAATATCAGATTTAATCTCCATATTGTAGTCTTGATACAATTTAACCTTAGCAATACAGGCAGGAGTACAGAGATGTTCATATACTTATTTTCATATGTTCCGGCCATGAGTGCTTGAGCAGGAGTCACATCCTGTACCATGAAGCTCCAGTCAACTTCTTGAGCCATTGCAGCTGTTTTTGTTGACTTTCTGGTGGGCTTTGGTGTAGAGGGATGAGTGGAGGCCTGTGGGGTTCCCGGGTTGGACTTGGGAGCCTTGCATTCCCTTGAAAAATGACCAAGTTGGTTACAGTTGTAACATTTGGCCTTGGTTTTGTCAAACCCAAATTTGCAGTTGATTGGGTTCTCGGGAAATTGCCTTCAAATTCTCTTAAAGAACTTCCTTGCTCTGTAGGTTAGTAGAGCCATTTGTTGGACTATGTCCACGTATTCCACGTCATCCGGGTTGAA
Source organism: Flaveria ramosissima (assembly GCA_025215565.1). Taxonomy (NCBI): domain Eukaryota; kingdom Viridiplantae; phylum Streptophyta; class Magnoliopsida; order Asterales; family Asteraceae; genus Flaveria; species Flaveria ramosissima. The sequence continues at coordinate 59,905,681 of CM046040.1, read as the reverse complement.
GCACTCTAGATCATCAAAGCAATATTGATAATCATTTGAGTGTCCACTTCCTGAGACAAAAGCACAGTTGTCCTGAAAGGAGCTTTGCTGAGCTTGTTGAGACCTTGGAGTCTCAGGAAATATGATGTATGGCCCAGAAGAACAAGATGGCTGTTGGGTGTAAGTCAGGTATTGTTGAGGCTGGGAGGTTCCTGAGCCTTCATCAACCATTAAAGCGTTGCTAGCAGGAAGACTCAAGGGTCTGCTTGTCTGATGACCCCTCTTACTTTTCATTTCCAAACAGTATCCATCAAGGATGCCATAGAGTTCGGTCATGGTGAGTGTATTCAGATTCTCTATTCTCTTGATAGAGACACAGTAGAATGTCCACTCATTGGGTAATACACTCATGAACTTTCTTGTAAGGTCTCTGAGTTCATGAGCAATTCCCACAGATTGAAGGGAAGAAATAAGATCCATGTACCTGAAGTATTGTTGGCTAAGAGTCTCTCCAGCAATATAGGTGAAGTTCTCGAATTGCTGCTGCTTCAGTGAGTCCTTCTTGGAGTCATTTGAGCTTGAGTACATTTGAGCAAGCGCATCAAACAGTTCTTTGGCAGACTTGCAATGCTCAAACCCCACCATGATGGAGTTGGGAATTGCAGTCATGAGAACAGTCATAGCATTGCTGTCGATGTCCAGCTTCTTCTGGTCCTCATTAGAATAATCTTCAATAGCCTTTTCAATCATCGTCTCCACCAGCTACTTTTGGCTTATACGGGCGCCATTGACAATGGATTGCCACATCTTGCTGTCTTGATACCTGATGAAGCCTTCCATTCTTCTGCTCCAGGACCTGAAGTTTTCAGGGGTGATGATGGGTGCTTTGGTCATCGTCCCCATCTCTACTTCAGATTTGTTTAGGGCCATTTTAAGTGTGGTATAAGGAGGAGTGAAAAACAGGTTGATTAGGATTGTAAGATCTCGCAATCAAGAGCCTAAATAGCTCTGATACCAATTGCAGGATCGGGTTTGTCACTTAAACACTTGGATTTCATAGTTGAGGGATCACAGCCAGTTGTTTGTGGAGATCTAAATTAGAGAAATTTAGTGCAGGATCGGGTTTGTCACATAAACACTTGGATTTCTCTCAAACTCGCTTACAAAACACTCAAATCAGATGAAGTAAAGTCTTTTACAAGAGTTGATAATAATATAATAAGTAGCAAGGAACACACAGAATTAATTTTCAAGGCACTTGTATATATTACTTCTCAACTCAAGATATTACAAGACTTTTACAATCATAAAACATGAGTTACAATGAGAAACTATATATACTAGATCCTACAGCCAGATATACTTTGATACCAGCTGGAAACCTAAGACTAAAGCATATACTACAATGCTAAAGTTAAGGTATCTTAGATAAAGTATTATCTAAGATATGGTAGTCATGACATGTCCATGACTTACCTTTTTTCATTAACTAAAAATGGCAACTGTACTAACATAAAAAGGTAAACAGTGAAATAAAGTATGGTCAACTACATGGCTTTTGAGAAAACGCCATACAGTATCTCAGAGGTCTGCAGCGGAGTGTCAGGGAGATCATACTTATGGTCCACTGGATAATAGCAGTGTCTTTCGAAGGTAAGTTGTCTTCGGAAGAGCAAGTTCTTCCGAAGCCACTTATACTTCGGAAGAGGCTTCTATACTTCCGAGGCTTGAGGACTTCTATACTTCGGAAGTTGACTTCAGATCTTTCACTCTAAGTCTTGATCTTCCGAAGTAAGTTCTTTGTCTTCGGAAGTTGGACTTTTCCTTCGGAAGTAAGTTTTACACTTTGTCTTCGGAAGAGCTCCTTTTTCCTTCGGAAGTTCCACACTTAGCTTCGGAAGTCCTTTATTTGTTGTACAAAAATCTTCTAAGTGATTTGGTTTTGGTTGCACCAGCCTTTCTAGATCCAACAATACTTCGGAAGTCATTGTCTTGGTTTCCTCTAAGTGTTGAACTTCGGAAGAAATATTTTGTCTTCGAAAGTTGGAGTTACTCTTCGGAAGCTCCTTCAGACTTCACCTTCGGAAGCTCAACATTTGCCTTCTAAAGTTTTTCATCAGTTGCACCAAAATTGTCTAAGTGTTTTTTTGGTTGCACCAGCCTTACTTGATCCAACACTGTTGTTTTTAGTTCCATAGTAGCTTCAAGTACCAAAACAAGAAAAACAAGTTACATATAGGAAGTCCAATTGTACAAGGAGCGGACTCTAACTTACCTATCGGAGCTCCACACGTGTGGCAAGCGAACACTTGGTAAGTAGTATGACTAGATTTTCTGGGTTATGTGAAGTCTAAATTGGTGTTTGAGTGGATGAACTTTTGACTAGTGAGGTGGACATGAGTTTGCTTGTTTGAACAGCAGACTCAATTGACATTTGATTCTCATCACTTCAAGATTTCCTCGACACAAGATTCCAATAGTCAAAATTGAGTTCGCTTCTTTGACGAGTGGACTCAGCTTTAGTCTCATCTCCCCTAGCATCTTGTACACATGTATATATTTAAAAGATATCTTTTAGGGTTGCTACTCAAAGAACTGGGCTATCTTTAGGGTTACTTTATTATAAAAAATCACATTACAAAATAGATTTTTAAAATGTATTCATATTATTTATTTTATAAAATTATGAAAAAAAGAATAAAGTGACATTATGGAAATATGAAAAAATGAAAATCGGACTCTCTAATTTTAGAATGTATTTATGAAAAAAATGATATTGCACCATAGATTTTTAAAATGTTTAAAATTATATTCAATAAAAAAATAAATAATATTAAAAAAATTATAATTATATATATATATATATATATATATATATATATATATGTATATATATATATATATATATATATATATATATATATATATATATAGGGTTAGGATCTTTTCAGGACTCTTAAAGATCACGAGAACTACGAGAACTCATCCTAACCATTGATTAGTGTATTATTTAATTTTATTATAATTAAGTCATTAGGGGTAATATGGTATTTTTATTATTTGTATTAATTAACATGATTTAGATTTAATTAGGTAAGTTACAAATTTTAATTCATTCCAAAAGAACGAATGTTTATGTTTATTTTTATTATTATATTTTTATTTATTATTCATAATTACCAAATTTCATTCTAATTCGCATAAACTTTTAATCATCAACATATTTGATTCTTTTTATAATAGTTATCCACTTCAAGGCAAGGATTCGATTCCCCAAAATCAAATTCTTCTTTTCATATATTCATCATATTTGGTTTGCTCAATCTGATTAAAAGATTCTTCCATTTAGTTTTGGGATTTAAACTAAATATTTTTGTTTAAATTCATATCAATTTGTTAATGTATAAATATTTTTTATTTTACATTGAAACGCACAACACCACAATGCAGTTGTTGTTTTCTTTATTTTTCCTCTAGTATGTCAAACTGTGACGAAATTAGTACGAATCCTCTTGTTGATGTTTCAATCCAAAACCAGTCGGGTCAAAGGGTGAATGAAGTTTTTGTTGAGGTGAGGAATAACCGCACGTATACATGAATAGTGGAGAAAGTGTTTTGTCGTTATTGTCGTGTTTTAGTTTACCATGATGTTAGGAGTTGTCTATGAAACAAGAGGTAGTTTATATTTTATCTTCGAATGATTTTCATTCATTGATTAATAAAAGTCTAATTTATATATTTATATACTACTTGTTTTGGTTTTAATTGTTGAATCTTTAGCTTTTGCAATTTTATGTGTTTTATTCCTCGAAACATTCATAGATTTTAGTGTTTTTTTATTATTGTAGATGTTGATTATGTGTTTACATATATGTAAAGCCGTGTATTTGTAATACGACTCATATACCTATAAGTTTGTAATTGGACATATACCTTTTGGTTTTCATTATGTAGAAGATTTTTAAAAAACTGTTGAACATTGTAAAGTTATACCACTTACATAGATGTATAGAGACTTACATATACATAAATATATATGTAATTTTGTGTACATATACGTAGATAGCATGCTTAAACATTTGATTATGTATATGTAAATCATAGTACATTGAATTTGATTATTATTACAGTTTGGTTATATTAGTTTTATTACATATACATTGAGTCATTTTCATGTATGTAAATTTGCTACACTATGTTACATGTTCGTAACCTTCATATTTGTAAACATATATCTTTCAAAACACACCAACTTAAATATATGTAAATAACTTGAGTTTGTATAATACCCACTGACGTATATGTAACATGTTATCATGTATGTAAGTAAAGTTACACTATTTGTTGTTAAGTTGTTACATACATCTAAGTTAATACTACACATTGAACATATATATTTGGACTATATTGATTTACATATATGTAAACACTTGTTTTTCTTTATTAACATATATGATACTTTTAATTTTGATGTTGTATAGTAACACGTTAGTATATTAATTTACATATAATATGTAAATTATTAACATATATATTGGAAACCACATTGATTTGCATATATATACATTCTAAAAATAGAGATGAGAGATGATAGAGAATTAACTAATAAATTCATAACTAATTGGAGAGAGAAAAAATGTTTTTACTATTATACCCTTACTCTTAATTTAAACTCATTTAATGAAATTGATATTTACACTTTTTACCCTATTTAATCACAACTATTGATCAAGTAAATCAATGGTTAATAATGGTTCTCGTAGTTTTCAATTTAAAGGAAATCCTGCAAAGAACTCAACCCTATATATATATATATACATATATATATATATATATACATATACATATATATATATATATATATATATATATATATATAATAATATATCTAATATATATATATATATATATATATTATATATATATATATATATATATATATATATATAAAAGGTAAGTCTGATATCTCAACAAGCGGTCTCTAGCTAGTAGCATTTAAATATACGGTCTGCATTTGACAATTTAAGTTCAATGTAAACAAACATATTCTCTCACCAAAAAGGATGTCATATTTTATTTTATTTATTGTAAAGTTGCATTAGAGTGATCAAAATTAATAATTAAACAGTGTTGTGAGTCATGATGAATCCTCTCAATCATCTTTCTTCATGATTCAAAATTGAGTGTCATAAAAAGATAGACAAATCCACTCAATAAATCTAGCATGCTGTGTGCGTAGTAAATCAGTTGCATCGTTCAAATTTTTTTTTTCTATCTCATGAAAGATAGATGATAGTTTTATACGGGCCCCCTCATATCCATCTTTATAGGTGTATACCCCAAAAAGTATTGGCACCTTACAAAATGTTGCTCTCTTGAAATCAAGCAGTCAAACTCCGATACTATGTTCCACTCAATTGGCAATCCCAATAACACACAAACATATTTTAATGTTATCGTTGATTCGCCAATTGTTTGGAGAAATGGATTGGTTTCTGGACGCCATCTTTCATCCATTGATGAAAGTAAACCATGATAAATGCTCTGGTAACCATAATCAATCACCCCACCAAAACTGACAGCCATTTAATTTATTTTTAAGGTTTTGTGGGATGGCCTTATCCCAAATTTGTTACGAAGCTTTCAAATTGCCACGTCTGACTTATAATGGATATTCATCCGCCAAGTCTTGCGTAATCAATTTTTGTGCCTGATGCTCGTCTTTCAAAAACAAAAGATTGTTGTTTAGTGTAAAGGGGTTTATAACCAAACACATTTACAAAGAGTATGAGTTAATTTGTAAGTAGTGGGTTTGCTTGTGTAAATAGCAAACTCAACACAAAGGTTTCTGAATGGCAACTTTACAAATATAAGATTGCAATGGGATTGATTAAAAAATTGATTTAAATGCATAGGTTGGTAGTTTAAAGAGAAATAAGTGTAATAGTGAGGTGGTTGGCAATATTTGTATTGTGATTTGACATGTCAAAGAGAGTTCGTTAGTCAAATCAGTAGACTCACTTTATTTAATCCTTTTTTTGTCCTCTAAAGTTTTGCTAGTTCACGGGTTCTGATGCTGATAGGACTTGGAAAACGTCCGCTTGCCGAACCAACGAACTCAATTTTTTTCTCCCCTATCTCCACTATGTTCGCTTATTTAAGCAGAGGTCTTTATGCACACTTGTATGTCACCTCGCACGCTAACTCTGATGTAGTGCTATTCACTCACCACTGAAATTGCTTGCCATGTAAGTAGATCCATGAGTTTGCTTGCCACTCATGCAGACCTCTACATAGGTTGCTTAGAGTCTACTCCTTCCACAAGAGGACTCATCCTAAATACTTTTTTCCTCTTTTGACATTTAGAAACCACTTTCAAACTATAAACCACACCGATTAAACATTACATCCAAGTGTAGACTAACTCAAAATGTCACACCCTCAAAATCCACATTATACCGCGAGGCGTGTGAACAAACCCGGATCACAGTCAATAGTTACTCAGAACGACTCTATATGCCGCATTTAAAATAAAACCAACCAAAGTCCAAACTTTAAAACCATGCAGAAGCGTTTTGTAAATAAGACAAACCCAAAGTATAAAAATGCATAATATGACAAAACACATGCCAATCCAAATGATTAAACACTCATAAATAAAAACCAACAAAGATGTCTTTAAAATAGAGTCTTAGAATGCATGCTGGACCCATGTAGTGCTCCTAATGGCAAGCAAAGTTAACGACCTGAGAATAGCATACTAAAATGTCAACACAATGGTTGGTGAGTTCAAGAGTTTGCGTTTATCATAAATATTAACAGTTGTATAACATAAGAAGTGCATTGAAATAGATAGCTAGTCTATATTCAAATGTATTAACAATAGTGATTTCACAATCAAAACTGACTGTGTTGCGTTTGTTGCCTCCCGTCACGACTTACCAGGTCGTGACGAATGTTTGTGTCTAGGACAATATTGCACCCGCTCGACCTCCAGTCTCACGGGTGGGGTTTGTCAGACCCAGTAGTACTACCCAAGATTCCCGGCTAGTTACCATTATTAACGATCCGAAAGTGTGAGGACTTTCCATGGTATTAAGCACTATGTTAAAAACATACACAACTTATAATGATAATAAAATAGCGTTTGAGTACGAGTATGCTACCTCCCCCATAAGAAGGTTTATAAATAAAGGGGCATGAACTCACTTGGTGTGCAAAGATAATGAATAAGGAGACTGGTGGTAGGTGCAAAGACAACCCTTCAAAGGTTACCTAGAACACACAAATACATAAGTACGTGTACACAGAGAAACTTAATAATCCTAGGTTAACCTAGTTGACCCGTTTGACCCGTTGGTGACATATTAGTTGAAATATAGTCTAATCATATATGACAACTTAACATACAAGAGTATCATGCAATTTATCCGTGTGTATCACATTATCAACCTAGGTTCTACCTAAGTCATCATGCCACATTAGATCATCATACACTTATGCAAATCTCAAACAATCAAAATGCTTAATATATATATAAATACATCAGAACAAATAATTCATACGCAAAGACTAATCATGCACCACATGCCATGTGCAGCCACTCACGACTTCACATCCTAAACCCTGCCAATCCTACTAAGTAGGGGCCTCCGATTCACACGCGTGTATGACAATCATAATCACATTCATTAGTTTAGTTCATTCCAACCAACATACACAGTGACCATCAATTCCAATCCCAAACATGATCTCCTAATCACTAACCATAATTCATCATCATATATGATTATCAAAACCTATACTTCTTACATGATCAACCAAGCATCCATACAACTCATATACACATTCTATCACAACAAACATCATCAACAATCATTTTAACATGATCTTAACATCACAAGCATGCCCAATTCATCACATCCAAGTGTAAGGCCCCGTTCCCGGGAAAACCTCACAGTTGGTTGATCATAGCATAAAATCATTTTAATAACAAAACAATGCAGCGGAATAAACTAAACATTTACATAAAACTTGCAGTTGAAATTGTGATCATACATTTGTCCTTTAATTGTAAATAAAACATAGTACTTTTTCCTTTAAATTACAATAATAGATTTCATAAATAGGAATGCCATCCATTGCCATCCAAGTAGCCTCCAACCGGTGCCATCCTTAGCATCAGCATTTACCTGTCAACTATTATGCATAAAAGTCAGCTTCGCTGAGCGAGTCCTAGTTTTAAATAATATAAGAAAATATAAACTTTATCCTTCATATAATGACCACGCATACATCATAATACATAACATTTCTTGCATCATAATAAGCATGTTCATTATCTTTCTTTCTTTCATTATCTTTTGCTTCATCATAAATGAGATTGCACAAAGCAAGAGCTCCATGTTGATCGATAACGAATGTCGATCCCTGTCGGTACAAATGAAAACGGTAGCTACCCCCGACAGTTGATCCACACTGCAAGGCACATAGCCCACTCATGAATACGAATCCATCATCATACATCAGACTCACATAAGTGAAGTCTATCATAGTGCTTGCAAGACTTTTCATCATCAAACGGGCCCGAGGTAACATTTGTTAAGTTCCACTTCTCATTATTATTATCTTCCACTTTAATATATAATACTTAACTTATTAGGTACACAACATACCAAGTACCAGTCATCATAACACATTTTCTTATAGAAAAAAATCTACCTTTCCTGTTAAAACTCTTGAAATCTTGGTCATTTAAAAATGTATATTTAGTATGCATAATAGCCCCAAAACATGGAAAAACTTATAAATAGGGGGTCTAGTACTCACCTGGATACCGTGAGTAATCTTCTAGACTAAACTTTCTAGGCTAGGATCACACTACACAGCCTGCAGATAAGTTAACACTTAGAGGGGTTAATTTCTGCCTAAATTCGCTGCTAATTTCGCTGCCAGAAAAGCAGTTTCGCTGACAGTTTTGCTGACAGTTTCGCTGCCAGATTCGCTGAGAGTTTCGCTGCCAGTTTCGCCCAACTTTCGTTGAAATTTCCTTGGCTGCGAAATTACCTGCGAAACTATAGTTTCGCAGAAAACCCATAGTTTCGCAGCTTGAATATGCAATTTCGCTGGATGCATACACAGTTTCGCAGATCGAGCTGAAATAACGAACCAACCCATTTTTATCCCAAAATCGCAACTTTTTACGTCCAAACCCTTAGTTTATCATCCATGAAGCTAAATCTAAGCTTTATACATGTTTTCATACGTAAAAATGTGACCTTTATGCGATTCTTTGCAACTTTTCAAAACCCAAAACCCTAGAATCCGGGTTTGATCTACAAAAGGGTTTAGAGGACGATTCTTACCTGGATTTTTTGCTCCTTTCTTATGTTTTGATGCTCCAACACCCAAACCTTCAATCCCTTAACCTTTGAAGCTCCAAATCTAGAGTTTCCTTTACTTTCTCTCTCTAGTTTCTCTCTCTACGAATTTGGTGGCTAGAGTTGCAAATGATGGAGATGGAGGCTGCTTTGATGGGTTAAGGGGCTGATTATGGGCCCTTAATCACTTAGGCCCTTGCCCATAAAACCAATTTAGCCCCTAACCTATTTCCTTCTTTTATTAAATACCCACTAATTAAGCCCATTATTCTAGTTGACTCGTTTTGACTTTTCGGGGTGTTACAAGTCTCCCCCACTTATTTAGGTTTCGTCCTCGAAACCTGTCAGTCATCAAACAATTGTGGATAAAATTTCCTCATCTCCTCCCCGGTCTCCCACGTAGATTCTGATCCTTTTCTATGTCTCCACTGTACTCTTACTAGTGGAACCACTTTATTCCGTAAGTGCTTCCCTTTCCAATCAAGGATGGCCACCGGCTGCTCTACATAGTTCAGTCGTTCATCGACTTCAATGTCTTCTAATGGTACAACTGTATCATTATCTGCCAGACATTTCCTAAGATGAGATACATGGAACGTAGGGTGAATTCCACTTAACTCATCCGGTAGTTCTAATCTGTAGGCCACTTCCCCTACCCTCACGACAATACGGAATGGCCCTATGAACCTTGGGCTTAACTTTCCCTGTTTTCGAAATCTGATGATCCCTTTCAAGGGAGATACCTTGAGCATAACCTTGTCAGCAACCTCAAAGTCTATTGGTCTACGCCTCTTATCAGCATAAGACTTCTGGGGATCCTTTGCGGCTTTCATGAATGCCTTAATCTTATCTAACTTCTCGGTCGTGACCTCAATCACTTCAATACTTCCCAATTCCTTTTGCCCGATGTCACCCCAACACACGGGCGTTCTGCACTTCCTACCTTACAGCATCTCATAAGGTGGCATACCAATGCTGGCATGGTAACTATTATTATATGAGAATTCCGCCAACGGTAAGTGATCATCCCAACTTCCTTCAAAGTCGATTACATACGCTCGTAGCCTTTCTTCTAACGTCTGAATCGTTCTTTCCGACTAACCATCCGTCTGGGGGTGGTAATCCGTACTAATATGCAGTCTAGTCCCCATTGAGTCGTGAAACCTCTTCCAGATCTTGGACGTAATCCGTATGTCCCTATCAGATACGATAGACACTGGCACGCCGTTACGAGCCACGATCTCCTTGATAAATAGCTCTGCTAACCTCTCAGAGGAAAACGTTTCACGAATTGGTAGGAAATGGGCGCTCTTTGTTAAACGGTCAACAATCACCCAGATCGCGTCGCTTCCTCTCGTCGTACGAGGTAGCTTCGTGATGAAGTCCATTGTGATGTGTTCCCATTTCCATTCAGGAATATCCAAAGGCTGGATCTTTCCATATGGCTTTTGGTGCTCTGCCTTCACTTGCAGACAAGTCAGGTACTTGGTCACGTACTTAGCCACCTCTCGCTTCATTCCCGGCCACCAGTAATCTTTCTTTAGATCCTGATACATTTTCGTGGCACCGGGATGAATGGAATATCGAGTTTTATGAGCCTCATCCATGATCTTCCCCCTAAGATCCCCATAGAGAGGGATCCACATTCACCCAGATCGGGTTCTAACACCCAGGCTGTTTTCCCCCAAATCTGAAACTTGTCCTTTCATCCTTTCGGAGTTGACTCTGTCATCTCTCAATGCCTCATCTTGAAACTCCCTCACTTGTTTCATAACATCTGGCATCATGATTATCTGGTAAGCCCTCACTCGAATTGGTTCGGGTTGTCCCTTCCGGCTAAGGGCGTCAACAAACACATTGGCTTTGCCTGGATGATAATGAATTTCGCAGTCATAGTCCTTGATTAGTTCCAACCACCTCCTCTACCTCATGTTGAGTTCCTTTTGTTCGAAGAAATACTTCAGACTTTTATGATCAGTGAAGATAGTGCACTTCACCCCATATAGGTAATGCCTCCAAATCTTCAATGCAAACACCACCGTAGCCAACTCTAAATCATGGGTAGGATAATTATCCTCGTGGACCTTTAATTGTCTTGAAGCATAGGCTATCACCTTCCCTCGTTGCATCAACACGTAACCCAATCCTGCATATGAGGCATCCGAGTAGACTACTAGATCCTCGTTCCCTTCAGGTAACGTCAGGACAGGGGCTTGAGTTAACCTCATCTTCAGTTCTAGGAAGGCATTCTCCTGATCAGTACCCCATTCATACTTCACATCCTTCAGGGTCAACTTAGTCAAAGAACAAGCTATCTTATAGAAATCCTGGATAAACCTCCTATAGTAGCCTGCTAGGCCTAAGAAACTACGAATCTCGGATGGCGTCTTTGGAGGTTCCCATTGCATCACCGCTTTAACCTTCGCAGGGTCCACCCTGAACCCCTCGGGATTAACCACATGATCCAGAAATTGAACTTATCGAAGCCAAAATACGCATTTAGAGAACTTAGAATATAACTTCTCAATTCTGAGCGTCTCCAATACTTCTCGAATATGATCGGCATGTTCCTCTTCACTTTTTGAATAAATCAAGATGTCGTCGATGAATACTATCACCGATTTATCCAACATAGGTCGACATTCCCGATTCATGATTCCATGAAGGCAACTGGCGCGTTGGTTAAACCAAAGGACATGACAGAAATTCGTAGTGTCCATAACGCGTATGGAACGCTGTGTTAGGGATGTCTTGTTCTTTCACCTTCAGTTGGTGGTAACCAGACCGCAGGTCTATCCTTGAAAACCAGCTGGCACCCTGAAGTTGATCGAACAGATCGTCGATCCTTGGTAACGGATATCGATTCTTTACGGTCAGCTTATTGAGCTCGTGATAGTCAATGCACATCCGCATGCTACCATCTTTCTTCTTGACGAATAAAAATGGAGCACCCCACGGAGAGATACTCGGTTGGATGAAGCCTTTATCCAATAAATCTTGCACTGGTCCCTCAGTTCTACCATCTCCGATGGAGCTAATCGATACGGTGCTTTAGCGACAGGTTGTGCTCCCGGTAGCAAATCAATCTGGAATTCGATTTCGCGGTCAGGCGGCACACCGGTCAAGTCTTCAGGAAAGACGTCAGGAAACTCGCGCACTACCGGCGCGTCTGATAATTGTGGCTCTGGTGCATCCACATCTTTTACATAGGCCAAGTAAGCGCTACACCCACGTCTCAAGTACTTTTCAGATGTGATCATCAACACGACCTTTGGTACGCAACACACCTTATCTCCACGAATCGTAACAGAACTACCATCGGGCGCTGTTAGACGAATTATCTTCTTACTACATACTATATTGGCTTCATAGGTAGCTAACCAATCTATTCCTAACACCACATCGAAACCTCCTAAGGCCATAACATGCAACCTAGCAGGGAACTTACAATCTTCTATCTCAATTTGGCAATCCTCAACCACCTCAGTTACCTTAGTGGACTTACCAATGGATGTTTCTACATAGAAAAGCTCATCTAACTTTCTACTCTTATCATGTAAGAAACGACAAAAGGCAGCAAACACAAAACTCCTACTAGCATCAGAATCAAAGAGCACAGAAGCATATTCATGGTATACTAGAAACATACCTGAAACTACTTCTGGATCTGCCCTGGCCTCCTCACGAGTTATGTTGAATGCCCTCGCCTTCGCCTTTGAACTATCACCCTTTCCCTTATCTCCAGCTTTAACCGTTCCTGATCCTTCTGATTTTCCATTCTTACAGTCTCTTCCCACATGTCCCATCACGCCACACTGGTAACACTATACCACCTTGCAGTCGCTAGCATAGTGGCCCTCACCCCCGTATTTAAAACATTTTCCAGTCCCAACTCTATACTCCCCCGAATAACTTTTTCCACATTTTCCACTAGCACCTCCTTCACCTGAATTTCCTCTCCTCCCTGATTGATCCTCAACTCTCATCCTCTTCTCCCTAATCCTGAAGTTGTCACCTCCGAACCTCTTCCCATTTCCATTCTTATTCCCACTCCATCTCTCCACCTTCTTTTGTACAGGCACCAGATCTTTTCATCGTACAGGCTCCCAGCTAAATCCACCACAGACCTAAACGTACCCGGTCTGGCTGCAATCATGTCACACCCTCAAAATCCACGTGCGGGGTTTTACCGCGAGGCGTGTGAACAAACCAGGATCACAGTCAGTAGTTACATAGAACGACTCTATATGCCACAAGTAAAATAAACAACCAAAAGATTTAGTTTAAAACAGTGCGGAAGCGTTTTGAAAACAACCCAACAACTTAAAGTATAAATATGGCAAAAACAAGTGCCAACCCAAAATAGTAAACCATAATCATTAAAATACTAATGTCTTGAAAACCGAGCTTACATGCAAGTGAACCGTGGAGTGCTCCTAGAGGCAAGCAGCTTAATGACCTGAGAAAAGCATACTAAAATGTCAACCATAGGTTGGTGAGTTCAAGAGTTTGAGTTCAGTAAAACATATAAACAGTTGTGATATATATAAGCAGTGTATTGTAATAGATAGCTAGTCTATTAACAGCAAATATTAATACATAGTGATTTCGCAATTGAAGCTGACTGTGATAGTTGTTGCCTCCTGTCACGACTTACCATGTCGTGACAATGTTCAATAGGACAAATTGCACCCGGTTGACCTCGAGTCACACAGGTGGGGCTCGTCAGACCCAGTAGTACTACCCAGGTTCCCCGCTATTTAATATTAACAATTCGAAAGTGTGAGGACTTTCCATGATAAATAGCACTATATCAATATTAAACACAACTTAAATATTAAAAGCGTTCGTAAAATACCAGTATGCTATCTCCTCCCCAAAAGAGATTAAATAAAGCGTGGGCATGAACTCACCTGATGTATGCAAAGAGTACTTAGGGTTTATTTGAGAAACGAGTGGATAGCCAACCTTCAAAGGTTACCTAGATCATGCGAGTACATAAGTACGTGTAAATGAAAGACATGTGAAACCCTAATCATACCAAAACCAAAGACTCAAGCTCCCAGACAAATAGACACGTTTGACCTAGTTGACCCGTTTGACCCGTTGTTACATTATGAGTTACAATTCAAATAAAGCCAATGAGAACATATAACATACATGACTAACATTCAAACAGTATCATACACATGCTACATTATCCATACATAACCCTTAAGTCTTAGCCATGCTCATAGCATTCAACATACACCAAATCATTACTCACCAAACCCAAACATGATACCCTAGCAACTAATCAACACCAACTTCATACATGATCACCAAATCCAAATATCATCCATGATTATCCAAAACATCCCATACAACTAATTCAACATGATTCATCCTTAGAATTCATCCATGATCACACTAACATGCTCCTAATATCCCAAACATGTTCATATCATCATACATCAAACTTTACACAAATAAAGTTTCCCTTTTGGGAAAGAACATCCCAAAATCTATCAAACATCCTATACATTCATGAATTCATTAATAATATCCAATTCAAGCTCATATCAACATCTATGCATGATCAACAACATCCAAACATCATAATCCATCAACTCATATCCTAAAAAGTTACTATCTTTAGTAAGGTATGAACTATAGCCATGTGTTCTTGAATTCTCAATGCTCACAACAACAATCTAACATCTAATCATCACCATGAACACATCCATAACATCAATTCATCACCATTCAACATACATGCAAAATAAGTTACTATTCTTAGTAACCTATGAACATCAACATCAATTCACATTCAAATTTCTTGCAAAATCAATGTAATCTAGCATCTATACAATCTATTAAACATCAAAAATTCATCAAACATCATCCATCATGCATAATCAGTAATTTTCGAACTAGGGTTTGCTTTAACACACCAAATTTATGATCACATCCCTAGAAACATAGAATTCTTGCATAATCGACGTTAACCTAACATGTATACAATCTACTAACATATAAAAGATCATCATACAACATCATTTCGACTCCATGAAGGCCAATTCACAATTAGGGTTCGGCCAATATGAAAATCACAAAACATGAAAAATCTAAACCTTTAACGTGTTATAGCTTGCAATTGATGATTCCTAAGTGTTATGTATCTTGTAATCGAACAAAAAACTCCACATTGCTTGTTCTTGGCTGAATTTCGAAGATTGAGAGGAGAGAAGAGAGGTTGCGGCCGAATGGGGGTGGGTTTAGGTTTGGGTTTGTTTTGTTTAGTTAAACTTTGTAAAATGACAAGTTAAACCCTTGTGTTTTGTATTTTATTAAAAGGCACTCTTTTAAACTTTTTAAATGATTTTTAACTATAATAATAAACATATAACTCATGGTAACAAATTATATGTTTTATCTTTATAAAACACAAACATACGAATTAATACACACATTTCCACGTTACGCGATTAATTCTCATTAACTATAAAAACTGCAAACACATAAACATAATACAACAATAATACATAATCAATTAGATTACATAATACATAATATTATTACACATTAATTACATAATCATATTAGATTATCATAATTTGACATTATTTAATATTATTAGGTCACCAACGTTAAACGACAACTAGTGTGTGCTCACGACACGTGTATGCAAGACTTAACGAAACTAACGGAGTTTGGTAACGGAAATTTACCGGATGTCACATTATCCCCATGTTGAAAGAATTTTCGTCCCGAAAATTGCGTTACATGGTGAGAGTGTTCCATCACTGGTCTACTGCATTGGCACACAGAAATCGAAATCGAGTGAGTTTTGGATGAGTTGTCACATCATCCCCATGTTGAAAGAAATTTCGTCCCGAAATTTAAATCAATACCTTCGTCTGCAGACATCGTCTTCTCGAATAGATGAGGATACTTAAGCTTCATTTGATCTTCCCGTTCCCATGTGAATTCCGGTCCACGTCGCGAATTCCAACGGATTTTGACAATAGGTATCTTGCTCTGCTTAAGTGTTTTCACACCTCACGGTCCATCACCTCCACTGGTTCTTCAATAAAACGTAGTTGCTCATCCACTTGAACCTCCTCCAGTGGTACGACCATCGTTTCATCAGTTATGCATTTCTTCAAGTTTGATACATGAAATACATCATGGATTCCACTTAGCGAATCAGGTAGGGCTAGACGATAGGCCACTGGACCTATTCTTTCCACTATTTCAAATGGTCCAACGTACCTCGGGTTTAGCTTCCCTCGCTTGCCAAACCGAACTACGCCTTTCCATGGTGAAACTTTCAACAAAACCTTGTCACCAACCTGAAACTCTAAAGGTTTCCGTCTTTTATCAGCATAACTCTTTTGTCGGTCTCGCGCTGCTGCCATACGGTTCCGTATCTGTACGATCTTCTCAGTTGTTTCATGAATCAACTCGGGACCAGTCAGTTGACTATCGCCAATTTCCGCCCAACAAACAGGTGATCTACATTTTCTCCCATACAAAGCCTCGAAAGGTGCTGCTTGTATGCTAGTGTGATAACTGTTGTTATAAGAAAATTCCACCAATGGCAGGTGAACTTCCCAGTTATTCCCGAAATCAATTACACAAGCACGTAGCATATCTTCCAACGTCTGTATGGTACGCTCATCTCTGGCCATCCGTTTGCGGGTGATAAGCAGTACTCATATCTAATCGTGTTCCCAAAGATTTCTGCAATGATTGCCAGAAGTGTGACGTGAAACGAGCGTCACGATCAGAGATAATTGAGATCGGTACACCGTGTCTGGAAACGATCTCCTTGAGGTACAGGCGGGTTAACTTCTCCATCTTGTCAGTTTCCTTTATTGCAAGAAAATGAGCAGATTTTGTCAATCGATCCACAATAACCCATATTGTATCACAACCAGTACTAGTCCTGGGCAGCTTGGTAATAAAATCCATGGAGATTTGTTCCCACTTCCACATCGGTATCTCGGGTTGCTGCAATAGTCCGGATGGTTTTTGATACTCCACCTTCACCTTCGAGCAGGTCAAGCACTTGCTCACATATGTAGCCACATCCGCTTTCATATTAGGCCACCAATAGTGCGCCTTCAGATCATGATACATTTTATCAGATCCAGGATGTATAGAATACTTAGATTTGTGTGCCTCACTCATAACCAGGTCTCTCAAATTTCCATAGGCAGGCACCCAAAGTCTATCCATGAAATATCGAATCCCATCTTCCTTCATCACCAGCTGTTTATCCATTCCTCTCAGCGACTCAGAACCAATGTTTTCTGCTTTCAAAGCTTCTACCTGTGCCTCCTTAACTTGTTCAGGCAGTTGAGTACTAATAGTGAGCTGTAAGCTCGCACCCGTCTGGGTTTAGCTGTTTCCTTCCGGCTTAAGGCATCAGCAACCACATTCGCCTTTCCCGGATGGTATTTAATAGCGCAATCATAGTCGTTTAGCAGCTCCACCCAACGTCGTTGCCTCATATTCAATTCCTTTTGCTCAAAGATATGTTGAAGACTCTTGTGATCGGTGTAGATAGTGCACTTGGTACCGTACAAGTAATGTCTCCAAATCTTTAAGGCAAAGACTACTGCACCCAACTCTAAGTCATGAGTAGTATAGTTCTTCTCATGAACTTTTAATTGTCTCGAGGCGTAGGCTATCACTTTGTCTCGCTGCATTAAGACACAACCCAAGCCTTGAATGGATGCATCACAATACACCACGAAGTCATCCGTCCCCTCTGGCAGTGCTAGTATCGGCGCGGTACATAGCTTCTGCTTTAACGATTGAAAAGCCGATTCTTGGCTTTCACCCCATTTGTATGTAGTCCCTTTGTGAGTCAAAGCTGTGAGAGGTTGTGCAATCTTAGAGAATCCCTCTATGAATCGCCGATAGTAACCTGCTAATCCCAAGAATTGTCTTATTTCACTCGGCGTTTTAGGTGTGGTCCAATTCTTGATCGCCTCAATTTTGGCAGGATCAACATGTATCCCTTTCTCATTAACAATATGACCTAAGAATTGTACCTCGCGTATCCAAAAGTCACACTTAGAGAATTTGGCGTACAGCTGTTCCCTTTTCATAGCTCTAAGATCATCCGCAAATGCTCCTCATGGTCTTCCTTGGTCCTGGAATATATCAGTATATCATCGATAAACACAATGACAAACTGATCGAGGTAGGGTTTGCACACACGGTTCATGAGGTCCATGAACACAGCAGGTGCATTTGTCAACCCAAAAGGCATGACCAAGAACTCATAATGACCGTAGCGGGTACGAAACGCGGTTTTGGAAATGTCTTCTTCGCGGACTCTGAGTTGATGATAGCCAGATCTCAAGTCAATCTTCGAATAGTAACTTGATCCCTGAAGTTGGTCAAACAAGTCATCGATACGGGGTAGAGGGTATCGGTTCTTGACTGTTACTTTATTTAGCTCCCTATAGTCAATACACATCCGAAACGTGCCATCCTTCTTCTTAACAAACAGGACAGGGGCTCCCCAGGGTGATGTACTAGGGCGAATAAAACCCTTATCTAATAGCTCCTGGAGTTGTGACGACAACTCCTGTAGTTCGTTCGGTGCTAATCGATAAGGTGCTCTAGCAATCGGGGCTGCGCCGGGAGTTAGCTCAATTTGGAATTCCACTTGACGATGAGGTGGTAATCCAGGAAGATCCTCTGGAAACACCTCTGGAAAGTCGCGCACTATGGGAATATCCTCCATTCTCCTTTCCTTCGCCTGCTTATCAGTTACAAGTGCTAGAATAGCCACACGACCCTTTCGTAGTAACTTTTGGGCTTTCATGAACGAGATGATGCCTATCACAGCACCACTTCTATCACCTCGGACTGTCAGAATTGTGTCATCAACAGGAATTCGTATGATCTTTTCATGACATATAACTTCTGCTTGCTTGCTAGAAAGCCAATCCATGCCTATCACAACATCAAAACTCCCCAGAGTAACAGGCATAAGATCTATAACGAAAGTATGACCAGCAAGCTCTATCTTACAGTCTTTAAGGATATGAGTTACGTGAATCTGTTTACCGTCAGCCAACTCTACGGTGTACTTAGATTCTAGGGCGGAGGGTATATCACTTAAAAGACTACAGAATTTTAAGGACACGAAACTCCTATCAGCTCCAGTATCGAATAGTACCGTAGCAAAGCAACCATTAACAGAGAATCTACCAGTAACAGTTGTAGGATCATTTAGAGCCTCACCTGAGCCAATGACGAAGGCTCTCCCTTTTGCTCCATCCTTATTACCGCCATTACCGTTGCCATTGCCACCGTTGTTGTTACCATTGTTGTTGTTGTTATTGTTGTTGTTTGTTGTGTCCATTTCCATTGTTGCCATTTCCATTTCTCCTTAGTTGTGGGCAATTTCGCTTGTAGTGCCCCTCTTTTCCACATTCAAAACAACCCTTAGGAGTTTCCTGGGGTTGTTGCGTCCTCCTAACCAGTTCGCCACGGCAATCCTTCGCAGCGTGTCCAATTTTACCACATCGCTGACATTTGAAGCTATCACATCGTCCCACGTGATGGTAGTTGCACCGGTTGCACTTCGGGTGTCTTCCACCATAACCACTGGGTCCTTGATTAGTTGCAGTCGTTTGGTTGAAGTTACGATTGTTGTCGAACCTCCGTTGTTGTTGGACCGGTTGTTGTTGCTGCTGCTGAGGTTGAGGTTGACCGCCTGAAGATGATGATGCTTTGGTGTTACTACTACTACCATCCCACTTTCTTTTGTTATCGGGCACGCTTGCCACGGCGCCCCGCTTGGGTAGACGACCCTGTTCCACTGCTTGGTCAGTTAGCTTATGGGCTAACTGAATGGCTTGCTGTATGGTGGCTGGATTAGAAGCAGTTACCATACTCTGTATTTCGGGTACAAGTCCCCGTATGTAGTGCTCGATCCTCTTGTGCATCTCATTTACCATTCCCGGGCATAATGTTGCTAGCTCGTGAGTTCTAGTAGTGTAAGCCTCGATTTCTGAGCCCTGCATTTTCAGTTGCCAGAACTCTATCTCCAACTTTTGCACCTCATTGCGAGGACAGTACTCCTCGGTCATCATGGTTTTGAACTCGGCCCACGGCAGTCCATTAGCCAATGCTTGCCCCAACATCTGAACTTGGGCATTCCACCAGGATAAGGCGGCACCCTCCAGGGTCCCGGTGGCATATTTCACCTGGTCAGCAGGTGGACAGTTGCACTTGGAGAATACGGACTCCGTCTTCTCGAACCAGCGTACTAGTCCCACAGCGCCTTCAGTACCGCTGTAGGTATGGGGCTTACAGTCCATGAAGGACTTATAAGTACATACTGGTGGTCCTGCTTTAACACAACAATTATTGATCAGACAACCTATACGGTTATGCAAGATATTCGGTTTAATTTTTCCAATCATTGTTTACCTGCTGGCTGTCCCGCTTGGGCAGCAGCCACCGCTGCCTGAATCAGGGCAGTTAACTCAGCAGGGGTCATATTAACGGCACCAGCGCCATGATCTCCGGCGCCATGGTCTCCGGCGCCACGTCCACGACCGCGCCCACGACCACGTCCACGACCACGTCCACGTGCGTCCATTGTTCACTTTACATCCACAAATACAATAATGAGTAACATCAAACACATTTATCTCATTGAAGTACAGTAAACAATAAAGGAATAATAAATCATCACAACCACAACATTCATAACAAAAATAATAACCAAAGTAAATAAATTGCAAATAAGCCACAATGTATTCATCAATGTCAAAATTTAAGTTTGTCGTTCGTGTGGGAAACAACCCTTCCCACATAGGTTTCAAAGAAAACACTAGGTAGTCCAAGTCATGTAAAAAGAAAAAAAATAATCGACAATGTCAGATCCATCACTCTCATCCTCCTCCTCTTCAGGTTCCTCCTCTTCAGGTTCCTCCTCCTCCTCAGGTTCTTCCTCCTCAGGTTCCTCTGCAGGTGCAGGAGCCATAGCAATCTGGAGTGCTGCTAGCTGTGCCTCCAAAGCAGCAATCCTGTCATCAACCACAGCATCCCTCTGCTCGCAAGTAGCCACGCGTCCACTGAGGGCTACAATCCCGTCCCTCATTTGGTAGCACCCGTCTAGGGTCTCTCCATGACGCCCATCAAGCTCATCCATCCCATGCCTTAGGTTGTACACCTCGGTCTGTAGTGTACAAACGTCGCTAATGAGTCGCCTGACTCGATGCTGTTCTGTATCTAATGCTGCCACCAATGCAGCAATCAACTGCTCGTTGGACTGCACCGTCCGGGTAGTGAAGGCACTGCTGAATCAGAGCTACCTCTCGTTCTGGGTCTCGGCTCGGGCACGCGTTCCCTATACATGAGGTGGTTGACAAACCTAGGATAAAAGCTCCAGTCCCTTGGGGGGTCACGCTTCATCAACGCGAAAGGTTGATCCCAGTCAAACTCCCCTCGAGGATAATCAAAACGAGGCCAGTCGAGTCCATCATCAGGTACAGGTGCAGGAGGTGGGGACTCGGATCGCGCAGGTGATGCAGGTCGTTTTCCAGAAGCTCTTGATGACGATGCCATGCTGCAGATAGTGTGACGTGTATGCCAATGAGTATACAGTAGATGAAAATAAAGTACAGGTAACTAACTAACTGTGTGCGGTTATAGTCTAGTGTGTATGCAACCTAGTTCCCTATAACCAATGGCTCTGATACCAATCTGTCACACCCTCAAAATCCACGTGCGGGGTTTTACCGCGAGGCGTGTGAACAAACCAGGATCACAGTCAGTAGTTACATAGAACGACTCTATATGCCACAAGTAAAATAAAACACCAAAGATTTAGTTTAAAACAGTGCGGAAGCGTTTTGAAAACAACTCAACAACTTAAAGTATAAATATGGCAAAAAGTGCCAACCCAAATAGTAAAACCATATCATTAAATGCTAATGTCTTGAAAACCGAGTCTAATATGCAAGTGAACCGTGGAGTGCTCCTAGAGGCAAGCAGCTTAATGACCTGAGAAAAGCATACTAAAATGTCAACACATAGGTTGGTGAGTTCAAGAGTTTGAGTTCAGTAAACATATAAACAGTTGTGATATATATAAGCAGTGTATTGTAATAGATAGCTAGTCTATTAACAGCAAATATTAATACATAGTGATTTCGCAATTGAAGCTGACTGTGATAGTTGTTGCCTCCTGTCACGACTTACCATGTCGTGACAATGTTCAATAGGACAAATTGCACCCGGTTGACCTCGAGTCACACAGGTGGGGCTCGTCAGACCCAGTAGTACTACCCAAGTTTCCCCGCTATTTAATATTAACAATTCGAAAGTGTGAGGACTTTCCATGATAAATAGCACTATATCAATATTAACACAACTTAAATATTAAAAGCGTTCGTAAAATACCAGTATGCTATCTCCCCCAAAAGAGATTAAATAAAGCGTGGGGCATGAACTCACCTGATGTATGCAAAGAGTACTTAGGGTTTATTTGAGAAACGAGTGGATAGCCAACCTTCAAAGGTTACCTAGATCATGCGAGTACATAAGTACGTGTAAATGAAAGACATGTGAAACCCTAATCATACCAAAACCAAAGACTCAAGCTTCCAGACAAATAGACACGTTTGACCTAGTTGACCCGTTTGACCCGTTGGTGACATTATGAGTTACAATTCAAATAAAGCCAATGAGAACATATAACATACATGATAACATTCAAATATCATACACATGCTACATTATCCATACATAACCCTTAAGTCATAGCCATGCTCATAGCATTCAACATACACCATAATCATTACTCACCAAACCCAAACATGATATCCTAGCAACTAATCAACACCAACTTCATACATGATCACCAAAATCCAAATATCATCCATGATTATCCAAAACATCCCATACAACTAATTCAACATGATTCATCACCTTAGAATTCATCCATGATCACACTAACATGCTCCTAATATCCCAAACATGTTCATATCATCATACATCAAACTTTACACAAATAAAGTTTCCCTTTTGGGAAAGAACATCCCAAAATCTATCAAACATCCTATACATTCATGAATTCATTAATAATATACCAATTCAAGCTCATATCAACATCTATGCATGATCAACAACATCCAAACATCATAATCCATCAATCCATATCCAAAAAGTTCTACTTTAGTAAGGTATGAACTATAACATGTGTTCTTGAATTCTCAATGCTCACAACAACAATCTACATCTAATCATCACCATGAACACATCCATAACATCAATCATCACCAATTCAACATTACATGCAAAATAAAGTTACTATTCTTAGTAACCTATGAACATCAACATCAATTCACCAATTTCTTGCAAATCAATGTATTCTAACATTCATACAACTACTAATCATCAAAAATTCATCACAATCATCATCCAGCATAATCAAGTAATTCGAACTAGGGTTTGCTTAACACCAAAATCCATGATCAATCCCTAGAAACATGTAATTCATTCATAATCCACGTTAACTAACATGTATACAACCTAACTAACATATAAACATCATCATACAACATCAATTCGACTCCATGAAGGCCAATTCACGATTAGGGTTCGGCCAATATGAAGAACATCACAAAACATGAGAAAAATCTAACCTTTAACGTGTTATAGCTTGCAATTGATGATTCCTAAGTGTTATGTATCTTGTAATCGAACCAAAACTCCACAAAATTGCTTGTTCTTGGCTGAATTTCGAAGATTGAGAGGGAGAGATAGAGTTGCGGCCGATGGGGGGTGGGTTAGGGTTTGGGTTTTTTTTGTTTAGTTAAACTTTGCTAAAATGACAAGTTAAACCCTTGTGTTTTGTATTTTATTAAAAAGGCACTCTTTTAAACACTTTTAAATGATTTTTAACTATAATAATAAACATATAACTCATGGTAACAAATTATATGTTTTATCTTTATAAAACACAAACATACGAATTAATACACACATTTCCACGTTACGCGATTAATTCTCAATTAACATATAAAAACATGCAAACACATAAACATAATACAATAATTACATAATCAATTAGATTATCAATAATTTGACATTATTTAAATTATTAGGTCACCAACGTTAAACGAAACAATAATTCATAATCAATTAATTATCAATAATTTGACGAATTTAATATTATTAGTCACCAACGTTAAACGACAACTAGTGTGTGCTCACGACACGTGTATGCAAGACTTAAACGAAACTACCGGATTTGGTACGGAAATTTACCGGATGTCACTTATCCCATGTTGAAAGAATTTTCGTCCCGAAAATTGCGTTACATGGGTAGAGTGTTCCATCACTGGCTACTTCATTGGCACACAGAAATCGAATCGAGTGAGTTGTTTTGGATGAGTTGTCACAAATCATGTGCCTCCTGATGTCCACGGGCAACCCTGCATGTACCTCTTGATCTTCTTGGATGCAAGTGTCACCATGTCTGGCACAAGTCTTGCAAGTTCATTAAACTTGGAGGTATATTCTTGATGGTCATGTTCCCAGCCTCCAAGTGCAAGATTTCCTTCTCAATCTTGACTAATTCTCGATGGGAACAATACTCTTCCAGCACCAACTCCTTCAACTCAGACCACTTCATTCTGGCTATCGATCACTTTCCTTCAGCCTGGACAACATTGTCCCACCAGCACAACGCTGAGTCAACGAAAGAATGAGTGGCAAACATAACTTTCTAATCCTCTTGGCACTCACTAATTTCCAGTACCGCTTCCATCTCTCTAAGCCAGCGATGAGCAGCAGTAGCATTGTCGTTACCGTCAAAGGTCGGGGGCTTGCACCTTTGAAATGCCCCATAGTTGCACCCCCTAGTAGTCTCTCTCTCAGACTCCTCATGTGAACCCAAGGATCGGAATCAGGAATTATCAGTGTTGGTTGATGGCAAGTGAACGTTTGCGGAATCAACGTTAGCTTGGTTTAATTGTTTTGGCGTAAATTTCAATATCAACAAAAATGCAAGAACACACTAAAAAGAAACACCATTAATGAATAATACGTATTTCATTAAAACATGTTAATGATTACAAATAATGAATGAATGATATTAAATTTTGGTGATGGATGATGTGACGGATGCTAGGGTTTGATTGAGAGATTTGATGGGATGTTTGCTCGTTGTGGAATTGTCGTATTACTATTGCTGTTGCCGTACATAATTCGAAACCTAGGATCCATTTATATAGACAATAATGTTTCTGTTAAAGGAAACACCGGATCTCTTGGGATTTGAATTGTTTCTGTTAAGGAATCATCGGATTTCTTGGGATTCGCATAACTGCCTTGTTGACTTGTTGACTCGTAACACTTGTACTATACAAGTGTTTGGACTCCGCAGAAATATTGTCTTCCGTAGATGTTTTGTTCTTCCGTAGAAGTCTTGTTCTTCCGCAGACGTCTTATTCTTCAAAAGCAATCTTGTTCTTCTGAAGCAAACTTGTTCATCCGCAGCAATTCTCAAACTGATTCACTTGAACTCGTGATTTGTTCATGCGCAGATGATCTTCGGATGTTTTGTTACTTGTAAGAAATATATCTACGGAAGAACAAAATGTTCATCGGTAGATGTTTCTTACACTTGGTCAATTTCAAAATTTGACCAAGTATTATGTTTGTACCTACAATTATCCATAACACATACATATATGGGTTAGCATATAAAATTAATGCATGCATAATAAATGACAATTACAAATATTTATTACAAGAATTGATTAAAGTTCTAAGCCTATCCAAATTGATCTAGACCTATAAGTCCTAGATCTAACAATAATCCCCCCTAGGCTTAGATCCTTGTAATCAATCCTTCAAAACAGAAAGCTCCTTGACTCTGGCAATGATCTTGTTGTAGAAGTAAGACACAACAGTCTTCTGATCATCATACTTGTAGTTGATCTTCATCTTGCTGAACTTCTTCAGAGTCTCAAAGCTTATCCCCAGAACATCTTCCTCTGTAGTGAGTGTATCTAACACATTGTTGTTATTCACCACTTCTAGCTCATCTTGCTCTGAAATTCTGAGTTCTGTGAATTCATCAAAAGTTGTTTCCTTCAGCAGTCCAGCATTGAATCTTCTTCTTTTGTGGGCTTTGGCATGTAATTTGTCAATCACTTGTATCACATGGACATGCAGGAACAAATCTTTTTGTGCTTTTTCATCAGCCAGCTTGGGAAAGAATTTGTTGTTAAGGTACGAGGTGTAGCTAGGATGAAGTAATTTGATTTCCACAGGATCAAGATCCTGATCTGGTCAGCTTTCTTTTTTTCAGCATTTCTTAGCAGGACCAACTCCTTTGTTTTCTCAACATAACCCCATTCAGTTATAGGGATTGTGAATTGAGTCCCTTCAATGCATTTGATTGCTGCTGTAGTTCTACTTTTGTAGCCAACCCTCTTCAAGAATTCATCATCTACAGATTCTGAGGCATTGGATTTGTATCTTTTAAGCCCTTTGATTCTCTTCTGATGCTCTGCATCTTCTCTTTTACCTTCTCTGAGGACATCATCTTTAAATTTAATCTTGAGCTTTCCTACTAGAGTTGAGAAGTCTCTTCCTCTAGGGTGAATTGGATTGCAGATGATCAGGCTTTGAAGATCTTTGATGTCATTCTCTGGCAGACTCACCACTGAAAATACATCATGGAAGTATTCAACTCTTCCAGATGTTCTTTTAATAATAGCATAATCCC
Organism: Flaveria ramosissima; assembly: GCA_025215565.1. Taxonomy (NCBI): domain Eukaryota; kingdom Viridiplantae; phylum Streptophyta; class Magnoliopsida; order Asterales; family Asteraceae; genus Flaveria; species Flaveria ramosissima. Next base: position 59,878,561 of record CM046040.1, on the reverse strand, counting down.
AGTCTGGATCATATTTCCAGGCCATGATCTTGTTCTCTTCCACAGAACTGGGAGTTGTGAGGTGGTCTATTAGTTGTATCAGAGTGGATTTCTGTTCAGTTATCTCCCTCACTGTAGTGCCAAGTGGCCATACGTTTCCCAATATTACTTCTCTTGGCTCTCTGATCGATTTGTCCTTCCCTTTGTGCTGATCTTTAGATTCAACTGTTATAGGTTCAGCAGGAAGTTTGCTTTGTTGCTCATAGGATGGATGTGGAGCTTCAGTTCTAAATTTTACACCAGTATCCAGCTCAACTTTCATCACATGCTCCATCATCGTTCTAAGTTCTCCTACTGACCTTCCCTTAAGCTCATGTGGTTTGTAGTTATGGCCTTGTAACCAGCAAGTCATGTTGTATTTGCTCAGCTTAGCTGTGTCACAATGTCCCAACTCCTTCTTTATCTTCTGAATGGATTGAAAGGTGCTGAAAGCTTCATAGTCACAATTTGGAATCATAAAGCATGCAAGCTCAAATTCTTTCAATAGATTCTTCATCTCAGTCATGTTTAGCCTCTCTACCATGTCATAAGGGAAACCATGGTTTATGACTGTCATGAACATGGTTGATTCAGGCCTCTCTTCTGATATGTCTTTTGTAGTAAGAAGATCATTAGCCTTTGAGACTTCTTGAACTGTTGGAGAGTCTTCATTGATCAGCTCTTTCCACTCTTCATCACTGTCATCATCCTGGTGAGAGATAGACTTCACAGTAGATAAATCTACTGAAGGTGTGTGTTCAGGAGATGTGAGCTTTTGTTTCTTGGAAGAACTTTCATCAGTTGTCATCTTCTTCTCTGCAGCACCAAGATACTTTCTATTCCTTGAGTACATAATTAGCTCTTTTGATGCCTCAGCAGATTGTTTTGTTTGAACAGTAGAAACATCATCATTTGACTCTAATGCACAGATCTTCATTTTGAGCTGCTCAATCTCTACTTCTTTTCTTTTTATCACATTTGATTGAGCAGACATAGAGTTATTTGCTTGTTCAAGCTCCATCATCATCCTTTCTTTTTCTTCTTTTTCATTTTTTGCTGACTTTTTAAGCTCAGACTCCTTATCAAGTAGAGCATCAATGACTTCTTGTTGCATTGAGCATCTTCTCTCAGCCTTTTTATTCTAGCTTCTTGTTTCATCAGCTCTTCATCCTTTTCTCTGATCACTCCGTTCAGCTCCTGTATTCTTTGCTTTCTTTTGTTCGATTTCAGCACTAGCTTGTTGTACTCAGCAACCAGATAACTCTTGCTGACAGGGATATCATTATCACTTAGATCATCTTCATTGTAGGCAATCACATCAACATAGTTTGCTTCTTCTTCTTCTTCCTGATGTTGAGCATCAATCTCATCATCTTTTACTTCTTCTGGGTCTACACTTGCTGAGCTTGAACTGGGCTCAATGGCTTGATCTGACAGTTCTTGATGTGGTTGTTGTTGTTGCTGATGGTTAGTCACCGGAGAGACTGGTTTAGTTTCATTTGAGAGTACATGGGATTCAGTTTTGCTTAAAGACAGTTGAACTGTACTTGCTTGTGAGGCTAACTCTGTCTCCCCAGTGTAAATGCTCTCAGTGGATGAATTTTCTGTATTTGGAGGTTGTTGAAAAAGTTGCATTTGAAGCTGATTTGGTGATTGAGGGTGAATTGGAGAGATTGGTTCTGTGTTTTGGCTGACATGAGAATTTGGTTGGGGTGTTGAGGGTGAATTGGAGAGATATGTTCTGTGTTTTGGCTGGTAGGATAATTTGATAAGGATGGTTGAGGTTGATGATGTATGGGTGATGTATCTGGTGAGTGAGTGTCTTGAACAGAGTTGGTTGATGAAACTTCCTGTTGATCTTCCCACACAAGCTCTTGAGGAATGTTTGCATGAGCATTTACCACATGATCAAACATGGGCATGTCTCCTCCTTCATATTTCACAGATATTTTATTAAGTACTGGTCTCCCAAGGTGTGCTTGAACGAACACATCACCATCCACAGTAGTTCCAGGCAGATTAGCATTGATGATTAGTTGCAGAAACCTTGGAAACATGTACATCTTGTCAGCCTTCTGTACTTTGATGTGATCACATAAGCAGTTGAAGATGTACTTTTAGTAGTTGTAGGTTCTTCCCTCAAAAATACCAATAATGCCTGAAGAGATATGCCTTGAAAATCTGTCAAGTCCAGATTTCCTGTTTGAGATACACTTAAGATAAGTGTGACAGAGAAATCTGTATGGCTTGCAGAGTCTTCCTTTCTTTATTTCTCCTTTTTCGAAGTCACCATCATACCCCATTAGTAGAAAGACTTTTTCTATGTATTCATTGTCAAACACATCAGGGTGACCAGCTTCTCTATCTCCCAACTCAAGAACCCTTCTTATTGTTTGTTCATTCACTCTCAGTCTTTGATTCTTCACATCAGCCACAATAACTTGACCATCTTCCTCTATTTGGGCGGAGTTCCACAAATCAATGATGTGCGATTGGTGAATCACAGGCTCTGCTGATAAGGCACAGAACAACATGGATCTTCTTAGATACCGGATAATGTCTTGACACCCTACTGAAACAGGATCGTCAGGGTTTAAGAAGGCACACACATTGAGTTCTTTCGCAAATCGATTATCAATCTGTTCAGAAGAAGAAGATTTCGTTAAAATCATACTGAGAATACGAACAGTTGTGAGATTAAACAAGATTCGAATTGTTCATTATCGAAATATTACGACATGTTTTACCTTGAACATAGCGATCTGAGAGCACAGATATATGTTTGTTTTGATGTTTTGATTTGGTAAAATTTGAATGTTATCGTGTTGATACATATGTACCTAGATGTGGATCTTAATGTGATATGTCTTGAATGTCTTACACTTATGTAATGCTTGGGTTATTAATGAAATGAGAATGTTTGGTTGTGATTTATAATGTTTAATATTTCATTAATAAGTTGATATTGACTTGATTATATAGGTTTGTGATAGTTTGAATTGATACACATAACGTTATATTAATGAATTCATTCAAACTTGGTTAAGTGAAGTTCACATGCGTCCGACTGGACCATGCGCCCCAACAGTGGTCATGCGTCCGAATGGCCATGCGACTGAGTGTCCATGCGCCTAAACAGTCCATACGCTTGAATAACTTCACGTGACTGACTCCGCCGCACGACTGAACACTCAGTCGTGCGAATGGATCAACCGCATGGCTCAATCGCACGAATGAACCATGCTAATGGTTCAGTCGCACGAATGAGCAACCCTAACCTATAAATCCCACCTAATTCATGGAAAAACAAAACACTTGATATTACTTCGACTCCAGACGTACCCTAGCCGTCCAGAAACCTCCAAGAACCTGTTCCAAGTTCACAAATCATATTAGAACGATTCTAGATCGTTCTTAACGTTTAGATTCAATTGATAATTGATTCGACGTGCGTTCTCACTGATTGGATCGCCAATCAAATAGGATTCCGCACTATTTGAGTTGGTATACACGTTAATCAGTTAGTATTTCGTGCAATACACGATCCTAACAAGTGGTATAAGAGCTTTGGCTCTTGATTACGTGTGATTCAATCGTTTTTATACAAAAGTTGTGTTTTTTCACTAAAAAACGCAATCTTTTCGTGTCAAACGGTGTCTTGGACGTCCCCTGCTCATAAAGTTTTGGTTTTTTCCGGCATACGGCGATTAGGGTTGGTGAACGTTCGGGTTTTAACGGCCAAAACACCTTAAACCTAGAAATTTTCGAAATCCAGCAGCTTCAGTCGCACGGTTGACTCAATCGCACGACTGGACTCGTTCGCATCCCTCAGACGTACGATTGGACTCATTCGTACCTTCATACATACGACTAAGCAGACAGTTCGCATTGTTCAACCGCATCAGTTCATTCGCACGACTGGATCAATCGCATCAGCTCAGTCGCACGATTGAACCATTCGCATTGTTCAATCGCACGGGTAGCCCAATCGCACAGCTCCATTCGCACTAGTAAAACAGGTTGTTTAAGAGACTAAAGTTAATCGAAATGGAGGACCAGTATTCAGCGTTTACAGCCGGGAATTACTGCTACTGGAGAGTGAATTGGGGAATCACAATAAACCCCCTAAGCTTATAACATTAGATGAATTCCCACACTGGAAACAACATTTTGAAATCTACTTAAATGGAGTAGATCCTAATATGTGGGAAGCCATTGAGACGGGGTACAGTATGCCAGTAGGTCCTGATGGGGTTAAACTTACATTAGGTGGCATGACCGACAGGGGCGGAACTAGGGTGACGGGTACGGGGTCAAGTGACCCCATTGATTTTTGAACCCGTAGTGTAACGTATAATGTCGAATTTTTTAGTGAACCCATAGGTTTACAGGAAGTGAACCGATTATTATATTTACGTGATAATATAACACAAAGATATGGCTGGTTCAATGGTAATTGCGCGCCCCTCTTCAACTTATGGTCACAAGTTTGAAACTCGTAGGTTGCAGGGCTGCAGCAGTTTTTTTTTAATTTTTCTTTTTTTTTATTTAAGTAAAATTACTTAAGTACTCTTATTCTAAATTAAAACCCTAGCCCCGTTACTAAACTCGTAGGCTGAAGTGCTAATTGATGCTCGACTGCCCTGCGGCCCTGCCCCCCCACCTCGTTCATTGGTGCTGCTCCTTTATTGATCGTTGTTGCCACCCCTCGTCGGCCGTCGCTGCTGCTGCTCCGTTGCTCCAGCTTTCGCGACCTCTCCCTGATTTTGAGGATTTTGTATTTTCTAAGTGACTAAGTAAACTACAAGTCAACAATTGATTCTTGAAATTGTTGGTTTTCTAAATTTTTTATTCAAAATTCAAACCTTTTAACGTTTTCATTGTTAGATTTAATTTATGTTAATTTGTGTGTTTATAATTTAGAAATCTAGAATTTATAATTTGTTTGTTATTAGGTGTTTAGAAATCTAGGATGTATATTCTCTTTGATATAATGGAACAGTTTTAAAAATAAAGACGCGTAGAGAACAACTATAAAATGTAAGTTTTATTTGATTTCTTTTGATATTATATTTTTGTTAACATTTTGTATGCAACTTAACATTTTGTATGCAATTTAACTATAGTCCGAAATTTTTTAAATTATCTTGTTACAAAACGTATCACCGAAAAATAGTGACCACTCCGAAAAATTCCTGGTTCCGCCACTGATGACCGATGCACAGAAAGTCAAATATAATGCTGAAAAGAGAGTGTATGCGTTGCTTACGCAGTCTATCCCTAAGGATATTTTCCATCAATTCTCTGAGAATAAGCAAGCCAAGAAGTTATGGGATGAGCTGGAGAAAAGGTATGACGGGAATGCGTCATTGAAAGCTATTAAAGCTAAAGAGTTGAAGAAAGAGTTTGACAACTTCTCATCGATGGGTAATGAGAGTTTAGATGATGTCATTGATAGATTCTACCATTTAATGAGCGAGCTACACACGCATGGTGTCACAACGACCATGGAAGACAAAGTGTCGAATTTTGCAGACGGGTTGCCAGAAAGTCGGGCTTCTTTTGTTTCAAATCGGAGACAGAATGGATTGCTAGCGAGGTTGGACATCAATGATTTCATTCTAAAGCTGCGAGAAGAAGCCCTAAGGATGAAGTACCGAGCTCAAAAGTCTTCGTGTACTCAGAATCCAGCTCTGTACAATGCAACTCCACAAGTCAAGACGTCTAGAGCACCACTTCAGACCGCCTTTGTGTCAACCTCATCTGGTCCTTCACAAGCCTCTACTTCAGGATCAGAAACGTCAGGGTCTTCTAGTACCCAATACATTGCATCTGAAGCAAATGCTACAAGACTGAAGATCGAGAATCTCGGAAATGTGACGGTAGAAGTAGCAAGAGAGCACATTGATCTCTTAGCAACAATAGTCCACTCCTATGATGGACTTGTTGCTGGGAAAATTGGAAACTGCCATCTGGCAGACGAGGACTACGAGCAGGTAGATGAGACAGAGCTGGAGAGGATGGATATAATGTGGGCCTTAGCAAGTGTTGTCCGGAGAGCTAAGAAGTTTGCGAAGAAGACCGGACAAAACTTGGTCGCTACTAAGGACACTACTTTTGGTTTTGACAAGAGCAAAGTGACCTGTGTCAACTGTGGAGAAAAGGGGCACTTCAAACAAGAGTGTGTGCTCATGATGATGAAGGACAGGAGTGGAGTTTTTGATTTGTGTCTCCGGGAGAATCAAATATTGTTTGTGTGGAAGACTTAGATGATGATTCCGCGAGTGAAGTGGAACTCGCGATGTCAAACATTGAAGAGACTGCAACTGAGGTCAACTACAAGCCTGAAGAAGGGACAACTACAACAAAGACAGAATCACCAGAACTAGAAACATCAGATGCTACGTTGATGGCTGATTCATCAGAACCTCCTCAGATAAGTACTACTGACCAACTTTTAAAAAATCATGCTTGTTCTGATTGTAATAAATTTAGGGAAAGCATAGATCTGAAATTTGTTAGGTTATTAGATCATAACGATAGCTTAGTCAAAGATTTGAAACTGTGCACTGAGGCAAATAGAGTTTTAAAACAAAATGAGCATAGTTACAAAGAAAAGATAGACCTTTTGAATAAACAGCTTAGGGAAACAGAATCAGTAGCCTTTAACCAAGCAAATGACATTAGTTACTATCTTAACTCCCTAGAAGACACTAAGAAACAAAAAGCAGTTTTACAAGTAGAAGTCAGTTCATTAAAGAAAAAACCGCACAGTTGGACAAGTTCATCTCATATTGTCCAACACTTAGTGAGAGAGTGCAACAATGGGGAGGGTTTGGGATATAAAGTGGTTCCACCACCACCTGAGACGTTGATGAACACCAAGACTAAACCAATAAATAACAATCCAATCAAGGATCATGTGGTGTCTACTCTTCTTGTAAGTGATCCATATTCCTCATGTACTTCAAATGAATCTGGAACAAAACAAAAGGAGGCCACTTCAAAGGCAAAAGGTAAAATGCCTTGTGTAAATCTGGAAAAAGAGTTTGAAAAGATTAATATAAAATCAGGGTCAAACAAAGTCAAATCTGAACCTAAAAAGACTGTTAATGTTAACCTATCACGAGTTTCTTATCAAAGTCCAGTTAACCAAAATGGAAAAGATGTTAAGAATGTTAAAACAATTAAGTTTGTTAAACAAGATAAAACATCAAAAGAAGTAGAGTCAAAGCCCAAACATAACAATGTCACTAGGGTGTCACACACGTCTCCACATAGACAGTTTATTCATAAAGTTGATAGCAGGTCATGCTACAACTGCGAAGAGTGTGGACACACTGCTTCTTACTGTCCTTACTATCAGACACCTAGGAAGAAAGTTGAACTTCAGGATTCAAAACCTAGGTCTTCTAAGAGGAGCTCATTGACTCCACCTAGAAGAACTAGTGAACCCAAAGTTCAACCCATTAGCCAGTCGTCTGTTTATCACAAACATGCCTTGCACAAATTTGGCTTATGGAAAGAAAAATCAGCCTCTGTGTCTGATAATGAGGATAAGAAGTCACCTGAGCTACCCTCACCTTCTAAGGGTCATTGGGTTGAATTCATGATGTGTGATGCCTCTGGGAAACCCAAACCAGTAAAGGCTTGGGTTCCTAACCTGAACTAATGCTTTAAAACTGAATGTGCAGGGTGTACGCTACAGTGCTGAAACCAACACGTGGATTGTAGATAGCGGAGCATCCAGGCACATGACAGGAAACAGGGCACTCTTATGAAACGCCAAACAAATAAGAGGAGGGCATGTCTTTTGCTGGTAACAAAGGAGGTTATATCGCAGCTCAAGGGGAAGTGGGAAATCAGAAAGTTAAGTTTGATAAAGTGAACTACGTTCAACAACTTCAAAACAACTTACTTTTTGTTTCCAAAATATATGACAAAGGATTTAAGGTTGTATTCGACAACAAGAAGTGTTATGTCCTGAAAAAGGAGTATGTGATTCCGGAGGACCAAGTTTGGATGACAGCTTCAAGATATAAAGATCTTTATGTTTTGGATCTATCAACGGCTTCAACAACGGATCATGAAGTTCAGTGCTTCTTATCAAAAGCTACTGAGAAGGACTCCATTTCCTGGCATAGGAGAATGGGACACATTAATCAACGGAAGATGAATCACTTGATCCAGAATGATCTCGTGAGAGGAGTTAACGTCGACAATTTCCAACTTCCTGATTTCTGTGTAGCATGCTAGAAAGGCAAACAGACGAAGAAGTCTCATAAGGAAAAGAAAGTTCATTCCATCGAGCTTGCTCTTGAACTTCTTCACATGGACCTGTTTGGTCCAGTCAGTACAAAAAGCATTGAAGGTTACTTGTACTGCTATGTGGTTACTGATGACTACTCAAGATTCTCTTGGGTAATGTTTCTGAAGTCCAAATCAGAAACATTTGAGTCTTTCAAGGAATTAGTAACTACACTTGAATCTCTCTACAAGCTGAAGGTAAGACAGGTACGCTTAGACAACGGGACCGAGTTCAAGAATCAATGGATGGAGGCTTACTGCAAGGAAAAGGAAATTGTGCACCAATTCACTTCTACCTACACGCCTCAGATGAATGGCGTTGCTGAGAGAAAGAATCGCAGCTTGATAGAGACAGCACGGACAATGCTAGCAGACTCGAAACTACCTATCCAATTCTGGAATGAGGCAGTGGCAAATGCATGTTACACATTAAATCGAGTTCTGGTAGTCAAACGCCATGGAATGACATGTTACGAGTTACTATAATGACGTAAATCTAATCTAGAGTATCTCGAACCATTTGGCGCACCGTGCACTCTACTGAAGAAGACTCAAGAAGGAAAATTCAGCGAGAAGGCTGATGAAGGTATCTTCCTAGGATACAACATACCGAACAAGAGAGTTTACAACAACTCAACGGGTTTAGTAGAAGTGTTGTGTAATGTTGATGTTCAAAGATACACCACACCACCTACTGGAAAAGGACCCGCTTACTTTTTCGACTATGATGGATTCTTCAAGTCCTTCAACATACCTATCTCCACTTCTGACGACGAGTTAGCTGCAAGGATGATGTATGCTATCTTGAACTCACCGTCACTAGATTCAGCATTATCTAGTTCACAAGGTGACACATCTCACCACTCAGGGGGAGCACTCGAAGCAAGTGACTCCTCCTTAGAAGATGAAGCTGAAGAAAATGACCAGAACAATCAGGAGGGACATGTCCCAATTCCTGCAAGTCCACAAGCATCTAACAGTGATGCCTCTTCGACTTCGAAACCTCAAACTCCTACTACCTCAGATACAGAACCAAATGTTCATAATCTTGACTCTGAGGTAGTTGTTCCCACCATTCCAGGATCACGTCTAAATGTCTATCATCCCCTAGACAATGTCAATGGGGATGTCAGATCAGGAGTGCAGACCACAAATCAGCTGTACTCAGCCGATTATGCCTCGGTACTGAAAAAGGATACATTCACGACGGTGCTTATCGTTGTTTTGTCTCGCAGGTTGAGCCAAAATACGTCAGTGAGGCACTAAATGATGAGGCATGGGTGAGTGCCATGCAAGAAGAACTTCTTCAGTTCAAGAAGTTAGGTGTATGGACTCTGGTAGATAGATGTAAAGGTCCTAAGGTCATTGCCACCAAATGGGTCTTGAAATGCAAGAAGGATGACCAAGGTGTCATTATCAGGAACAAGGCTCGACTTGTAGTTCAAGGGTTTCGACAAGTCGAGGGCATTGATTACAATGAAGTGTTTGCACCCGTGGCAAGGATGGAAGCCATCCGCATCTTCCTTGCCTATGCATCGTATATGAAGATTAAAGTTTATCAATTGGATGTGAAGAGTGCATTCCTTCATGGTGAAATCCGAGAGACAGTGTACATCAATCAACCCGAGGGATTTGAAGATCCATATCATCAGGACAGAGTTTACAAACTCAACAAGGCTTTATACAGGGTTCATCAAGCTCCAAGAGCCTGGTATGAGAAACTCTCAACTCACCTAGTGAAACATGGATTTCGCAGAGGGGTTATTGATTGCACACTATTTATCAAAGAGAAAGATGGTGATTTGCTGCTTGTTCAAATCTATGTGGATGATATCATCTTCGGATCAAAGAATGAAGAGTTATGTAAAGAGTTTGAAGCAGTGATGAAGGCTGAATTTGAGATGAGTGCCATGGGAGAGATGAAATTCTTTCTCGGATTACAGGTGGATCAGACACCAAAAGGAATTTTCCTACATCAGACCAAGTATGTAGGAGACATTCTCAGTTGGTTTGATATGGAGAATGCTTCTGCAGCTGGGACTCCACTTGCTACAAACCATGATATAGCACCCGATGAAAATGGTGATCTGGTCGATGCAACCATGTACCGAGGAATGATTGGATCTCTCATGTACCTCACTGCCTCAAGACCTGACATCATGTATGCTACGTGTCTATGTTCTAGATATCAGGCTAAGCCAAAGGTTAACCATCTGATTGGGGTCAAAAGGATATTTCGGTATTTGAAGGGTACTCCAACACTTGGGTTGTGGTATCCTCATGATGATGATTTTGAGCTCACGGCGTATAGTGACTCGGATTACAGTGGCTGCAAGATGAATTACAAGTCTACATCAGCAGGGTGTCAATTCTTTGGGAAGAGATTAGTGACATAGCAGTGTAAGAAGCAGACCTCGGTTGCATTGTCAACCTGTAAAGCCGAATACGTTGCTGCTGCAAGTTGCTGTTCACAAATAATTTGGATTCAACAGCAAATGCGGGACTACGGTTTAAATTTCTCTTATACTCCTATTTTTGTTGATAACTCTGCTGCAATTGAAGTAACTAAAAATCCGGTACAACATCCTAAGACCAAACACATCGGCATAAAATATCATTTTATACGTGACTATTTTGAAAAGAATTTAATCGATGTGGTAAAAATAAACACTGATTTTCAATGCGCTGACCTCTATACAAAGGTTTTTGACAAACCATGTTTTCTCTAATTGTTAAAGGTCAACGGGTTAAAAAGAAAAGTGATGTCATTCCAGCTGATGGCCATGTGTAGTCCGATGCATTTAGTCTAATTTTTTTATTCTTTATTTTATTTTTTTATTTTCGTTATTTATTCTATTTTCTGTTTAAATTAAATATATGTTATTTAGCTGTCTATTAAAATCCAAAAAAAATGTAAATCGGTTACGGTTTTAGAATTTTAGGGTGAGAATAGGTCAGCCAGTAACATATAAAAAAACGAGGGAGAAGGAGAGGCTAGCTGATAGAAAGTAGATCGTATCTGTGATACCGATTCAAATACTTTGGAATATGATAGTACACAGAAACAAATCAAGCGGGACTTTAAAAGTTTAAATTAGATAAGATGCCAAATTCAAAGTATAAGTCTGTTTAGTCTAAGCAATATAAAAGGAAAAATGATAGAAAAACTGGTAACTACTAAGGTAACACAACGAAAGTAGACCTAGAGGTTGCTAGACCACAGATGATATGTCGGTAGATTCAACACAATAGACGATTAGGCCTGGTTGGTGATCTCAAGATGAAACTAAGTTGTTCAACTAACTGTGGGTTCCCATCTTATCACTGGTTAACACAATCAACAATATTCAAATAAGGGGTGACGAGCATATAAACGCCACAAATGTGAGCGGACGACCAAAAACAGAGCAAAGCACGAGAAAATAAAAATATGAAAAACAAACGCTATCAAGCTAATAGCTGATGTTGTTGGTGCGTTATGTGCAAAAGAAAAAAAATAAAGATGCTCTAACAAGAAGATAGGTTGTGTGCCTCTCTGCTGTGCGATGACACTGACCTGAGGATAAGCATAAGCTAGATATTCTAGAATTCATTGTTGTTTGCCGCCTCTATGCTATGCGATGGCACTGACCTGAGGATTGGCTTCTCTTTGAAAGCTCTAAGAATAGTCTCTTCTTGTCACAATACTCGTAGACCGCTCAAAAGCTCCTGAGGAATATTGATTACCACATAAGCGTGGGATCCACAAATGTTGGTTGAAATAATTAAACCTTCAACTATCACCAATTTGTGTCAAAAGTCTGTGTATGGATTTAAGAGGACCAGCATACTGACAATCATCGTGGCTATGATTCTTAAAAGTCCAAATCAATGTGGGGATCTAATAGTACCAGTATGATTTCCTAAATTTGCTAACGACTCTGGATGAACAACAAGAAGTGAGCATCAAAAAGTTTTTGATAACCTGTCCCAAATGATTTGACTTGCCTGTATGATTCCAAATTGAATCGGTCCAGCTATGGTCAAACTAAATTGAAGCTGCCTATTCCGGAACCGAATCCAGTAGATTTCTATCTTAGGATTTACACCTCACAAACAGTCAAAAACAAGTTTATTTTTGTACTTCAGTTTATTTTTATTTAACTAGTCAATTCAGTTTGTTTAATATCGGACTACATCATGGAATTCAAAAAGGATTAAATCACCTAAAAGGGTCATGTCTGAGGTGACCACATGTGTTTTCAAAAGGTAAATGGGTCACGTCTGAGGTGAAAAAGTGTTTAAAGGATCACGTCTGAGGTGATCAAAAGTTTTTTCAAGTTAAAATGATCATGTCTGAGATGATCAAATGCTCATAATGTTAATTCAACAGTTTAAAAGGGTTTGAATGTCAAATGGTCATAAAGGCAGAAAATCTCATAAGTATGACCCAGTCACACGACTGGACCATGAGTATGGACCAATCGTACGAATGGACCATACTCATGCCTTCTATAGCTGAATGGACATGAGTATGGGCCATTCAACCAAATGGCTTATACGAATGACCCAGTCGGCCGATTGAAAGCGAGAGAATGAACAAGTCGCACGACTAAACTCTAGTCGGACGACTGAAGGGGGGCGACTGAACCAATCGCACGACTGAGGCCCATTCGCCCGAATGAAATGAGCGTATGAGTCCAGTCGTACGATTGAATTCAGGTTTAGTATAAATAGAGGGAGAGTCGGTCGCAGAGACTCACCACTCCCAAGTTTGCCCTAATTCGCACGACTTGGCGTTACTCTGCCAAATTTTCGTTTGATCACTATAAATCATTGATTGTTGTGTACTGACTATCTGCACTGGTTATACACGTATATTGCGGTGCAAATCCATCAGTATTTCACTAAATTTGAGTCAAAATCCGGACAATCGGACCTATCAGAAAACCGAAACTTGTGTGGACTAATAACCTAACGAAACTAAGTAAACTAATGAAATCAAAGTTGTTAGGTGATAAATTAAATGATTGCGAGTCTAATGAACCAGAACACGATGTACAATCTTAAAAATTGGTCAAAATTGAATGTGAATTGAACAGCCAGAAGGTCATGCGAAAGGACAGGTTGATGAACTTCAGTCGCACGACTGAGGTGTGCGAATAGCTAAACCGCACGACTGAACCATGCGTATGAGTTCAGTCGCACGACTGGTGTAAACGCATGAGTTTACATACGTATGAGTCTAGTCGACACTCAATCGTACGTATGAGCTCATTCGCACGACTGGATCTCAGTCGCACTGCTCATTCGCACGACTGGATCTCAGTCGCACAGTCTCATTCGCATGACAGAAAAGAATATTTTCAAGTTCAAGTGATTCAAGATATTTTTAGCCGGCGGATACTAATAGTTATATTTTTTGTGTAACAGATGGCGAGTCGCTGGACTATGAGTCCTAAGCACAACCTTTGAGCTCATCTGGATCTGACATCCAGAAATGCTTCAGACTTTTCTGGCATTATCACATTTCTGAGGAGATTGAGGATTGCTCATGCTATATCTGCTCCATGTACACCGTATCGCTCTATTCAGCAGGCCTTCTGGGAAGGCGCAGTTGTTGACAGATCTTCTGAGCCTCATCGTATCAGGAGTACTATTTTTGGAGAGGCCATTAAGATCACAGAGGATGATCTCAGGACTGTGCTGCAGTTTGGGGACGATGCTGACTGTCCCACTAGACTACACCCCCTTACTGTCAGAGGATGTTTCTTACGAGCTAAGTACTCTGGACATCAACGCAGGGGTGCTCAACAAGAGCAACATGTGCCCCCAGTTCAAGTACCTCGCTCATGTGCTGCTGAAGTGCATAGCGTCTAGGAAGGGAGGATTTGATGAGCTGTCAGATTAGATCCAGAATGCATATGTAGCGTTGGTGCTGAACCATCCGTTCAGCTTCTCCAGGATAATCTTCACCTACTTGGTGGAGAACATTGAGGGGAAAGGGAAGGAGGGCTTCGGCATGTACCCTCGATTCATACAGATGATTATTGACCAGAAGCTTCCTTCCTTGCCGAAGGAGAAGGAAGATGCCGTGGTGCTTGAGGTGATGGACGATACCACCTTAGGCAGGATGAAGGTGTACAGGGGGAAGCAGGTGAAACCCCATGTCAGGCGACTGTTTTGGCATCTGGCCCGTGAGGATTATGTGGCGCCAGCTCGGAGGAAGTGGCGCCACGATGACAGTGACTCGGACGTTGAGCAGATTGTTCTACCCTTCGATGACTCTGACGACGATGATCATGATGCTGATCAGGGAGGGGATGTTTAGGGTGAACCCGAACCAGCTCCTATTCAGCCTGACTTCCAAATGGAAGAGGAGGAGGAGTCAGATGAAGAACCTCTGGTGCGAACGGTGGGCAGCAAGGTGGTTGCCAGTGAGAGAGGTATTAGGGCGGTTGGAGGACGCCATGGGGAGTCCGGGGATGCATGCAGTCTCATACAGATCCATCATATACTCCGGACCCACCCAGCAGCCAAAGGGGAGCATCCTCCTCAAAGGGAACGAGGAAAAAGAGGATGGCTTAGCCTCATGGAATAAAGAGCAAGAGAAGAAGATTTACCTTGATCACCACCACAGCCACCACCACAGCTACCACCACCACTACCACACCCTCTACCACTGTCACCATACCACCCACCACTACATACATCCCATCTACAACCACATCTACCATACCCACTCCACTACCACTTTCATCCAGACACACCCCAATATTCACCACTGCCACCACCACCACTAGCCACCAAGCCAAGCCATCATCACATCCCACCCATCCATCTGGATCACCTTTACCTCCCAGTGGGGTAGAGGAACAACTCTCAGCACTAAACCGTATGGTGCTGAGGCTGCTGGCAGCCGATGACGAGAAGACAGCTCAGATTCGTCAGTTGGTAGATCTTACAGCTGCACAATCTCAGCAGATTTCTCAGCAGGCTCAGCTGATTGAGCAGCAAGCACAGCAGATGGCTGCTCAGAGCCAAGAGATTGGACAACTCCAGGAGCATAAAGTTCTATCAGCAAAGAAGATAGAGGAGTTGGAGGATGCCAAAAATACTATCGTGCTCAAGCTCAAAGGAACTAAGGATGAGCCTCTGAAGATAAAGGAAAGAGATGGTGATGACGATGATGAGGATGAGGATGAGGATGAAGATGAAGATAGTGATGATGATGAAGCAAATGATGAAGAAAAGACAGAGGAAAGGCAATATGATGATGATGATGAAGATGCAGCTGCATCTGCCTCAGCTCAGGGTCAAGAAAGACGTTCGAAGAGAAATCAAGACCAACGAGCTTCTTCTTCTGCTTCACCTACTAATGAGCCAGCTATTCAGGACAAAAGTAATGATTAGACGTTTATGTATTTGATAGATTTTGTACTTGAATCATGTATTAAACTTATGTACTTAATGTTTATATAATGTTAATGTGTTTCTGTTTTGATTATTAACTAATGTTTGATGTGTTACATGTCTAAATCAAGCAGATCCAAATTTTCAAAGGGACGAATATGATGTTGCTCCCCTTCAACAGGTCAAGACTCAACTAACCATTTCTTGATCTGCACGGATATCAGGAGATCAGTGAGTTATACCCCTAAAGAGGGGACATAATTCATGATCTTACAAAGAGCAACTGGCTGAATGTTCAAGCTAAATCCTGATGAGATTATCAAGGATGCTCCAACTTCAGAGTCAACCAGTGACGAAGAGCTGAATGAAATTGATGAGATAGAAATCGAGGATTTACTGCAGAACATTATTCAGAGTATGCTAACCAGGATGGAATATGGTGGCCAACCTGGGTGATTCGCTGGTCAGTGAAACATTTGAGATACTGGATAAGATGGAGCAAGAGTCTGAGAAGAGTGAGGAACAAGCCCAAGCCTCAAACTCTGATGTTAACATCAAAAGGCAGAATGGGCTGCATGTTTTGGGAAATCCGAGCCCAACGCGCTGCTCCCTAAACCGAATGTCTACACCAAGCTCTACAAAGTTAAGAAACATCACAAGGTGTCAGGCAAGATTATCGCGTGGGCACATTTTGAGGATCTTAACGTATACGCGATAAAGAGAGAGAAGGGGATTGAGTACTTTAGATTTCCACATGATCCAAAGACTCTACCTGGTTTTGAGCTCAACCAGTTGGCCAAGCTGAAGCTGTTATATGCTGACCCGAGAAAGATGTCAGGCTGGTTTGAGGCTGCATTAAAGAAGGAGTACCACACTAGATGGGTCAACTTCAAACCTTAACAACCTACGAGGTATATCCGAAGATCTGAGGTTGATTCCATAACTGGAAAGCCGAGAATAGTGCTGAAGTGGAGTCCTCCGCGCACCATGTCCAAGATCCCACTAAGGGAAATGCCACAGGACTTCACTCCACACTTCAAATGGTGGTACTACGATTGGAGAACAGGAGAGGCAGTCATAGTCGTAAACAAAGAAGGAAAAATGGATACTATCAAGGTATTTGACCCAATGTGGCTTACTAACTTGTCTGCAAATGATGTCTACACATTATACAAGTGGCCACTATTCTATGACTCTCAAGATATTGTACAAGCTCTACAGTTCTAGAACGTTATAAGACTCTGCTTTGCATTTGAGATACACGCAGGAGTCACAAAAGAAGAGAAGTACAAAAAGTATGAGGAGGTAATGAAGAAGAAAAACATTAGATAGATCTAGGTCTAAGGGGGAGTTTGTTGATACATATGTACCTAGATGTGGATCTTAATGTAATATGTCTTGAATGTCTTACACTTATGTAATGCTTGGGTTATTAATGAAATGAGAATGTTTGGTTGTGATTTATAATGTTTAATATTTCATTAATGAGTTGATATTGACTTGATTATATAGGGTTGTGATTGTTTGAATTGATACACATAATGTTATATTAATGAATTCATTCAAACTTGGTTAAGTGAAGTTCACATGCGTCCGACTGGACCATGCGCCCCAACAGTCGTCATGCGTCCGAATGGCCATGCGACTGAGTGTCCATGCGCCTAAACAGTCCATACGCCTGAATAACTTCATGCGACTGACTCAGCCGCACGACTGAACACTCATTCGTGCGAATGGATCAACCGCATGGCTCAATCGCACTAATGAACCATGCTAATGGTTCAGTCGCACGAATGAGCAACCCTAACCTATAAATACCACCTAATTCGTGGAAAAACAAAACACTTGATATTACTTCGACTCCAGACGTACCCTAGCCGTCCAGAAACCTCCAAGAACCTGTTCCAAGTTCACAGATCGCATTAGATCGATTCTAGATCGTTCTTAACGTTTAGATTCAATTGATAATTGATTTGATGTGCGTTCTCACTGATTGGATCGCCAATCAAATAGGATTCCGCACTATTTGAGTTGGTATACACGTTAATCCGTTAGTATTTCGTGCAATACACGATCCTAACATATCGAAGGGGGAAAAGTTTGTTGAGAGTGTGTTTTTCTAGGTCAATAAAATGAACTGAGAAGGCAAATAATGAATTTTGAAGTTAAACATCATCATTTATACTCTCAGACACATTAATGTTTAACAATTTAATGAAATGGAACCCACAACAAATTCTTCCGCATATCATCTACGGATCCCATAAATCATCTGAAGATGTCTTAGCGACATCTGCTGATGAAGTATAACTTGCATTTTCACAGATTACCAAACTATGAAATTAAATTATTTTTGTTGATCTTTGCTCATCCGTAGTTTACCAATCTACGGATAAACATTTAAATTTTCCACACTGTAGCTTCTGCTGATGCTTAAGATGGCACAATGCGGAGAAATATTGTTGTATGGTCCAAATCCATTGCTTAGAACCATTTATTGCTTTTGGACCTTGTTGACTTTGTATTCATGACAATTTAGCACAAGTTTAAAATGATTTTAAAGAAAATTTTATGTATCCAAGAGCTAAGATGGTGCTCAGATTCCAATTCCTTCAAATTGATAATGAAATAGACAAAGCTGCTGATTGATAAACTTAACTTCGTGACTTCTACTCCCCCTAAATTTGTGATTAATGATGACATTAAGCATTTATCATAAATTTCTAAGAAGAATAGCATGAGTGACATTTAACTGTATGATGATGCTCAAGCATATATACACATATGATGCGATCATACTATAATACTAAGCCTCTTCCTGATGAGTTATTTTGTTGAATTGATACCTGAACAAAGTTCTGATTGCAAGTATATTTTCCACTTAAATCCATACAAGAGCTTATGTATCAACTAGGCATGCTGTTTATCATGTTTTCATATTGATTTGGAAATAACTGTTATGGGCTTCACATTCAATTCACAAAGATTTTGTCCTCCCTTTGCAAGTCAAATCATCACTTTTTCACACTTAAGAACTATGTACTTTAAGTTATAAGATCTATCTTGAGATGCATTGGGCATCTCATTAATGCAATGATGTAAAAGCTCTAGATTAATATACAATTGATCACATAGGATTCTTTTGAGAGCTTAGATATGATCATCATCAGGTCACCAGGTCTTTACTCACGTAAAACAGAGGTGCCTTTAACCCAGGTCTTTGTTCACACAAAACAGAGGGATGATAAGGATCATGATCTTTTCACTTTTGTAACTGATATTCAGTATGGTGATCATACACCCAGGTCTTTGTTCACACAAAACAAAGGGAGTATGATTTGCAAAAATAGATATTGTTGATACATATGTACCTAGATCCTGATATGAATATAATATGTCTTGTTTGTCTTACACTGATGTAATGTTTGGAATATTAATGAAATGAGAATGGTTGTTTGTGATTTATAATGTTTAATATTTCATTAATGAGTTGATGTTGAATTGGTTAAATAGGTTTGTGATTGTTTGAATTGATACACATAATGTTATTTTAATGAATACATTCAAACTTAACAAAATGAAGTTCTCATGCGAATGGCCCATGCGAATGGACCATACGCATGAATAACTTCAGGCGAATGACTCAGTCGCACGACTGAACCAGGAGACTGGATCAGTCGTATGATTGTAACATGAGATTGGCTCAGTCGCACGACTGAACACTCAGTCGTGCGGATGGATCAACCGCATGGCTCAATCGCACGACTGAACCATGCTAATGGTCCAGTCGCCCGAATGAGCAACCCTAACCTATAAATACCACCCAATTCGTGGAAAAATGTAAGCATTCATTCTATTTCGACTCCAGACGTACCCTAGCCGTCCAGAAGCCTCCAAGTTCATACTCCAAGTTCATAGAACGCTGTAGATCGATTCCTAATCGATTCTTAACGTTAGATTCAATACCTTATTGATTCTACGTGCGTTCTCACTGATTGGATCGCCAATCAAATAGGATTCCGCACTATTTGGTTTGGTTTACACGTTAATCAGTTGGTGTTTCGTTCAAATACCAGATCCTAACAAGTGGTATCAGAGCTTTGGCTCTTGATTACGTGTGATTCAATCAATTTTGATACAAAGTTTGTGTTTTTTTCACTAAAAAACGCAATCTTTTTGTGTCAAAAGTTGTCTTGGACGTCTCCTGCTCATCAAGTTTTGGTTTCTACGGCATTAAGCGATTAGGGTTGGTGAAAATTCGGGTTTTTACGGCCAAAACACGTTTAACCTAGAAATTTTTGAAAAACAGCAGCTTCAGTCGCACGATTGACCCAGACGCACGATTGGACTGAGTCGCATCTTCATTCGTACGACTAAGCCTACCGTTCGCAGTGTTCATACGCATCAGTTTCATTCGCACGACTGGACCAATCGCTCAGTTCAGCCGCACGATTGAACCAGTCGCATAGTTCATTCGCACGGATAGCCCATTCGCATCACTCCAGTCGCACCAGTTGACAGATTGTGTTAGGAGACTTAAAGTTAATCGAGATGGAGGATCAGATGTCAGCATTTACTGCCAGGAAGGACTCAAGGATCCAGAACTACTGTTACTTGAGAGTGAGGTGGGGAATCATAATAAACCCCCAAAGCTCTTAACGTTAGATGAGTTTCCCCACTGGAAACAACGTTTTGAGATCTACCTCAATGGAGTGGATCCAAATTTGTGGGAAGCTATTGAGATAGGTTACAGTATGCCGGTGGGAGCTGATGGGGTGAAGCTTACTTTAGGAGGAATGACTGATGCTCAGAAAGTTAAGTATAATGCAGAAAAGAGAGTCTATGCATTGCTAACACAGTCTATTCCTAAGGATATTTTCCACCAGTACTCGGAGAATAAGCAAGCCAAGAAATTATGGGATGAGCTGGAGAAGAGATATGACGGGAATGCTTCGCTGAAGGCCATTAAAGCTAAGGAGTTGAAGAAAGAATTTGACAACTTCTCATCGATGGGAAATGAGAGTTTAGACGATGTTATTGATAGATTCTACCATTTGATGAGCGAACTGCATACACATGGTGTCACTACTACCATGGAAGATAAAGTGTCAAATTTTGCAGACGGATTGCCAGAAAAATGGGCTTCTTTTGTGTCAAATCTGAGACAGAATGAAATGTTGGCAAAGTTGGACATCAATGATTTCATTCTAAAGCTGCGAGAAGAAGCACTTAGGATGAAGTACCGAGCTCAGAAGTCTTCATACACTCAGAATCCAGCTTTGTACAATGCCACTCCTCAAGTTAAGACGTCTGGAGCACCTCTTCAGACTGCATTTGTGTCTAGCTCATCTGGTCCTTCACAAGCTTCTCCTTCAGGATCAGAAACGTCAGGGTCTTCTAGTACCCATTACATTGGATCTGAAGCAAATGCTACGAGACTGAAGACCGAGAATCTCGGAAACGTGACGTGGAAGTAGCTCGAGAGCACATGGATCTCTTGGCAGCAGTGGTTCATTCCTATGATGGACTTGTTGCTGGGAAAATTGGAAACTGCCATCTGGCAGATGAGGACTACGAGCAGGTAGATGAAATGGAACTGGAGAGGATGGATATTATGTGGGCCTTAGCAAGTGCTGTCCGGAGGGCGAAGAAGTTTGTGAAAAAGACCGGACAAAACTTGGTTGCTACTAAGGACACTACATTTGGCTTTGACAAGAGCAAGGTGACCTGCTTCAACTGTGGAGAAAAGGGGCACTTCAAAAGAGAGTGTGTGAAGCCAAAGAAGACTGGGAACGGGAATCCATTCTCGTCCTTCACTCGTCAAGACAAGCAAGCTAGCAGTTCTACTTCATCAAGCAAGGATCCAAAAGCCTTGACTGCCCATGATGATGAAGGACAGGACTGGAGCTTTCGGTTTGTCTCTCCAGGGGAATCCAATATTGCAAGCGTGGAAGACTTAGATGATGATTCCGCGAGTGAAGGAGATATTGCAGTTGAGATAGCGATGTCAAATAGTGAAGAGACAACTGCAACTGAGGTCAGCTACAAGCCTGAAGAAGGGACGTCTACAACAAAGACAGAATCACCAGAACCAGAGACATCTGATGCTGCGTTGATGGCTAATTCATCAGAATCTCCTCAGGTAAGTACCACTGACCAACTGTTTCAAAATCATGCTTGTTCTGATTGTAATACATTTAGAGAAAGCATAGATCAGAAATTTGCTAGGTTATTAGATCATAATGATAACTTAGTAAAGGATTTGCAACTGTGCACTGAGGCTAATAGAGTTTTAAAACAAAATGAGCATAGTTACAAAGAAAAGATAGACCTTTTGAATAAACAGCTTAGGGAAACTGAAGTAGTAGCATTTAACCAAGCTAATGACATTAGGTACTATCTTAACTCCCTAGAAGACACTAAGAAGCAAAAAGCAGTTTTAGAAGTAGAAGTCAACTCTTTAAAGCAAAAACTGCACAGTTGGACAAGTTCATCACATATTGTCCAACACTTAGTGAGAGAACGTAACAACGGGGAGGGTTTGGGTTATAAAGTGGTTCCACCACCACCTGAGACCTTGATGAACACTAAGAGTAGACCAATAAATAACAATCCCATCAAGGATCATGTGGTGTCTACTCCTCTTGTTAGTGATCCAGATTCCTCATGTTCTTCAATTGAATCTGGAACAAAACAAAAGGAGGCCACTTCAAAGGCAAAGGGTAAAATGCCTTGTGTTAAACTGGAAAAAGAATTTGAAAAGGTTAATATAAAGTCAGGGTCAAACAAAGTCAAATCTGAACCTAAAAAGACTGTTAATGTTAATCTTTCACAAGTCTCATGTCAAAATCCAGTTAACCAAAAAGGAAAAGATGTTAAAATGTTAAAACAATTAATTTTGTTAAACAAGAGAAAACATCAAAAGAAACAGAGTCAAAACCCAAACTAAGTGATGTCACTAGGGTGTCACACACATCTCCACAACGAAAGTTTAATCATAAAGTTGATAGCAGGTCATGCTACAACTGTGGAGAGTGTGGACACATTGCTTCCTTTTGTCCTTACTATCAGACACCTAGGAAGAAAATTGAACTTCAGGATTCAAAACCTAGGTCTTCTAAGAGGAGTTCTTTAACTCCACCTAGAAGAACTAGTGAACCCAAAGTTCAACCCATTAGCCAGTCGACTGTTTATCACAAACAGGCCTTACACAAATCTGGCTTATGGAAAGAAAAGTCATCCTCTGTGTCTGATAATGATGACAAGAAGGCACCTGAGCTACCCTCACCTTCTAAGGGTCAATGGGTTGAATTCATGATGTGTGATGCCTCTGGGAAACCCAAGCCAGTAAAGGCTTGGGTTCCTAACCTAAACTAATGTTTTACATTGTATGTGCAGGGTGTTCGCTACAGTGCTGAAACCAACACGTGGATTGTAGACAGCGGAGCATCCAGGCACATGACAGGAAACAGGGCTCTTTTATCAAACGTCAAACAAATAAAAGGAGGGCATGTTTCGTTTGCTGGTAACAAAGGAGGCTATATCACAGCTCAGGGAGAGGTTGGAAATCAGAAAGTTAAGTTTGATAAAGTGAACTACGTTCAACAACTTCAAAACAACTTACTTTCTGTTTCCCAAATATGTGACAAAGGATTTAAAGTCATATTCGACAACAAGAAGTGTTACGTCCTAAAGAAAGACTACGTGATTCCGGAGGACCAAGTTTTGATGACAGCTTCAAGATATAAAGACCTTTATGTTTTGGATCTCTCAACGGCTTCTACAACGGATCATGAAGTTCAGTGCTTTCTATCAAAAGCTACTGAGAAGGACTCCATCTCCTGGCATAGGAGAATGGGACACATTAATCAACGGAAGATGAATCACTTGATCCAGAAGGATCTCGTGAGAGGAGTTAACGTCAAAAATTTCCAACTTCCGGATTTCTGTGTAGCATGCAAGAAAGGCAAACAGACGAAGAAGTCTCATAAGGAAAAGAAAGTTCATTCTATCGACTTCCTCTTGAACTTCTTCACATGGATCTGTTTGGTCCAGTCAGTACAAAGAGCATTGCAGGTGACTTGTACTGTTTTGTGGTTACTGATGACTACTCAAGATTCTCTTGGGTAATGTTTCTGAAGTCCAAATCAGAAACATTTGAGTCATTCAAGGAGTTAGTAACCACACTGGAATCTCTCTACAAGCTGAAGGTGAGACAGGTACGCTCAGACAACGGGACTGAATTCAAGAATCAGTGGATGGAGGCTTACTGCAAGGAAAAGGGAATTGTGCACCAATTCACTTCTGCCTACACGCCTCAGATGAATGGTGTTGCTGAGAGAAAGAATAGAAGCTTGATAGAGACAGCACGGACAATGCTGGCAGACTCGAAACTGCCTATCCAATTCTGGAATGAGGCAGTGGCAAATGCATGTTATACATTGAATCGAGTTCTGGTAGTCAAGCGCCATGGCAAGACATGTTACGAGTTACTACAACGACGTAAACCTAATCTGGAGTATCTCGAACCATTTGGCGCGCCGTGCACACTTCTGAAGAAGACTCAAGAAGGAAAATTCAGCGAGAAGGCTGATGAAGGGATCTTCCTAGGATACAACATACCGAACAAGAGAGTTTACAACAACTCAACGGGTTTAGTAGAAGTGTGGTGTAATGTTGATGTTCAGAGATATACCACACCACCTACTGGAAAAGGACCCGCTTACTTTTTCGACTATGATGGATTCTTCAAGTCCTTCAACATCCCTATCTCTCCTTCTGATGACGAGTTAGCTACACGGATGATGTATGATATCTTGAATACACCATCTCTTGATTCAACATCATCGAGCTCACAGGGAGAATCATCTCATCACTCAGGGGGAGTAGTCGACGACAGTGACTCCTCCTCAGAAGATGAAGCTGAAGAAGATGACCAGAACAGTCAGGAGGGACAGGTTCCAATTCCTGCAAGTCCACAAGCATCTAACAGTGATGCCCCTTCGACTTCGGAACCTCAAACTCCATCTACCTCAGATGCAGAACCAAATGTTCATAATCTTGGCTCTGAGGTAGCTGTTCCTACTACTCCAGGATCACGTCTAAATGTCTATCATCCCCTAGACAATGTCATTGGGGATGTCAGATCAGGAGTGCAAACCAGAAATCAGCTGTACTCAGCTGATTATGCCTCGGTTATGGAAAAAGGATACATTCATGATGGTGCTTATCGGTGTTTTGTCTCGCAGTTTGAGCCAAAATACGTCAGTGAAGCACTAAACGATGAGGCGTGGGTGAGTGCCATGCAAGAAGAACTTCTTCAGTTCAAGAAGTTAGGTGTATGGACTCTGGTAGATAGACCTAAAGGTGCTAAGGTCATTGGCACCAAATGGGTCTTGAAATGCAAGAAGGATGACCAAGGGGTCATTATCAGGAACAAGGCTCGACTGGTGGTTCAGGGATTTCGCCAAGTCGAGGGGATTGATTACAATGAAGTGTTTGCACCCGTGGCAAGGATGGAAGCCATCCGTATCTTCCTTGCCTATGCATCGTATATGAAGATTAAAGTCTATCAATTAGATGTGAAGAGTGCATTCCTTCATGGGGAAATTCGAGAGACAGTTTATGTCAGTCAACCCGAGGGATTTGAAGATCCTTATCATCGGGACAGAGTTTACAAACTCGACAAGGCCTTATACGGGCTTCATCAAGCTCCAAGGGCCTGGTATGAGAAACTCTCGACTCATCTTGTGAAACACGGCTTTCGCAGGGGAGTCATTGACTGCACACTGTTTATCAAAGAAAAAGATGGAGACTTACTGCTAGTACAGATCTATGTCGATGACATAATCTTCGGTTCAAAGAACGAAGAATTATGCAAAGAATTTGAAGCAGTAATGAAGGCAGAGTTTGAGATGAGTGCTATGGGGGAGATGAAATTCTTTCTCGGGTTACAGGTGGATCAGACACCAAAAGGGATCTTTCTACATCAGACCAAGTATGTGGGAGACATTCTCAGTCGGTTTGACATGGAGAATGCTTCTGCAGCTGGGACTCCACTTGCTACAAACCATGATATAGCACCTGATGAAAATGGAGATCTGGTAGATGCCACAATGTACCGAGGAATGATTGGATCCCTCATGTACCTCACTGCCTCAAGACCTGATATCATGTATGCTACATGTCTATGTTCTAGATATCAGGCTAAGCCTAAGGTTAACCATCTGATCGGGGTCAAGAGGATATTTCGTTATCTGAAGGGTACACCCACACTTGGGTTGTGGTATCCTCATGATGATGACTTTGAGCTCACGGCGTATAGTGACTCGGATTACGGGGGCTGCAAGATGAATTACAAGTCTACATCAGCAGGGTGTCAATTCTTTGGGAGGAGATTAGTGACCTGGCAGTGTAAGAAGCAGACCTCGGTTGCATTGTCAACCTGTGAAGCCGAATACGTTGCTGCTGCAAGTTGCTGTTCACAAATCATTTGGATTCAACAGCAAATGCGGGACTACGGTTTAAATTTCTCTTCTACTCCTATTTTTGTTGATAACTCTGCTGCAATTGCAGTAACTAAAAATCCAGTACAACATCCAAAGACCAAACACATCGGTATTAAATACCATTTTATAAGGGACTGTTTTGAAAAGAACTTAATTGATGTGGTAAAGATTAATACTGATTTTCAACGCGCTGACCTCTATACAAAAGCTTTTGACAAACCACGTTTTCTATATCTGTTAGAGGTCAACGGCGTTAAAAAGAAAAGTGATGTTATTCCTGATGATGATCATGTGTAGTCCGATACAGTTAAGTCTAATTTTTTTTTTCTTTATTTATTCTATTTTCTGTTTAAATTAAATTCATGTTATTTAGCTGTCTATTAAAATCCTAAAATAATTAAATCCATTATGATTTTAGAATTTTAGGGGGAGAATAGGTCAGCCAGTAACATTAAAAAAAAAAAAAAAAACGAGGGAGAAGGAGAGGCTAGCTGATATAAGGTAGACCGTACCTGTGATACCGATTCAAACTCTTTGGAAAATGATAGTACACAGGAACAAATCAAGAGGGACTTTAAAATTTAATTTAGAAAAGATGCAAAATTCAAAGTATAAGTCTGTGTAGTCTGAGCAATATAAAGGAAAGATGATAGAAAAACTGGTAACTACTAAGGTAACACAACGAAAGTAGACCTAGAGGTTGCTAGTCCACAGATGATATGTCGGTAGATTCAACACAATAGATGATTAGACCTGACTGGTGATCTCAAGATCAAACTAAGTTGTTCAACTGACTGTGGGCTCCCATCTTGTCACTGGTTAACACAATCAACAATATTCCAATAAGGGGTAATGAGCATGTAAACGCCACAAATGTGTGCGGATGACCATAAATAGAGCAAAGCACGAAAAAAAATGAAAGGCAAATGCTATCAAGCTAATAACTTATGTTGTTGGTGCATTATGTGCAAAAGAAAATTAAGATGCTCTAACAAGAAGATAGGTTGTGTGCCTCTCTGCTGTGCGATGGCACTGACCTGAGGATAAGCATAACCTAGATATTCTAGAATTCATTGTTGTTTGCCGCCTCTCTGCTGTGCGATGGCACTGACCTGAGGATTGGCTTCTCTTTGAAAGCTCTAAGAATAGTCTCTTCTTGTCAAAATACCCGTAGACCGCTCAAAAGCTCCTGAGGAATGTTGATTACCATATAAGTGTGGGATCCACAAATGTTGGTTGAAATAATTAAACCTTAAACTATCACCAATCTGTGTCAAAAGTCTGTGTATGGATTTAAGAGGACAAATATACTGACAATCATCGTGGCTGCAATTCTTGAAAGTTCAAATCAATGTGGGAATCTAATAGTACCAGTATGATTTCCTAAATTTGCTAACGACTCTGGATGAAAACCAAGAAGTGAGCATCAAAAGGTTTTGATAACAAGTCCTAAATGATTTGACTTGCCTGTATGATTCCAAAATTGAATTGGTCCAGGTATGGTCAAACTAAATAGAAGCTGCCTATTCCGGAACCGAATCCAGTAGATTTCTATCTTAGGATTTACCTCTCACAAAAAGTCAAAAACAAGTTTAATTTTTGTACTTTAGTTTAAATTTTCTAGTTATTTAGTCATTTCAGTTTGTTTGTTTGTCGGACTACATCATGAAATTCAGTAAGGGATTAATTCACCAAAAAGGGTCATGTCTGAGATGACCACATGTGTTTTCAAAGGATAAATGGGTCACGTCTGAGGTGACAAATTGTTTAAAATGATCACGTCTGAGGTGATCAAAAGTTTTTCAAGTTAAAAGGATCATGTCTGAGATGATCAAATGCGTATAATGTTGATTCTATAGTTTAAAAAGGGTTTAAATGTCAAATGGTAAGAAATGCAGAAAATTCATAAGTATGACCCATTCGCACGAATGGACCATTAGTATGGACTTATCATACGAATGGGAGCCATTCGTACGAATGGACCATGAGTATGGACCATTCAACCGAATGGCCCATACGAATGACCCAGTCGGATGTTTAAGAGCGAACGAATGAGTAAGTCGCACGACTGAACTCCAGTCGGACGACTGAAGGGGGCGACTGAACCAATCGCACGACTGAGGCCCATTCGCCCGAATGAAATGTGCGTATGAGCCCAGTCGTACGATTGAATTTAGGGTTAGTATAAATAGAGGGAGAGTCGGTCGCAGAGACTCACCACTCTCAAATTTACCCTAAATCGCACGACTAACGTTACTCTGCCCAAATTTCGTTTGATCACTATAAACCCTCGATTCTCACATACTGACCATTTGCATTGACTCTACAGGTAATTTGCGGTGCAGAAACACTACTATATCACTCAATTTGACACTAAATCTGGACAATCGGACTCGTTAGAAAAACCGTGACTTATGTGGCAAAATAACCTAACTAAACGACGTAAACAAATGAAATTAAAGGTGTTAGGTGTTAAACGAATGGATTGCGAGTCTAATGAACCAGAACACGAAGTCTAAAACTCAAAATTGGTGAAAAATTGAATTTGAATTGAACAGACAGAACAACATGCGAATGGACAGGTTGATGAACTTCAGTCGCACGACTGAAGGGTGCGAATAGCTTAACCGCACGACTGAACCATGCGTATGAGTTCAGTCGCACGACTGGTGTAACCGCATGAGGTTACATACGCATGAGTCCAGTCGCACACTCAGTCGTACGTATGGGGTCATTCGCACGACTGAATCCCAGTCGCACTGCTCATTCGCACGACTTGATCTCAGTCGCACAACCTCATTCGCATGACAGAAAAGAATTTTTTCAAGTCCAAGTGTTTCATGACATTCTTAGCCAATGGGTACTAATGTTTACTTTCTTTGTGTAACAGATGGCGAGTCGATGGACCATGAGTACGAAGCACAATATTTGTGCTCATCTGGATCTGACATCCAGAAATGCTTCAGACTTCTCTGGCATTATCACCTTTCTAAGGAGATCGAGGATTGCACACGCTATATCTGCTCCATGTACTCCTTATCGTTCTATTCAGCAGGCCTTCTGGGAAGGTGCAGTAGTTGATCGATCCTCTGAGCCTCACTGTATCAGAAGTACTATCTTTGGAGAGGCTATAGCTATCACAGAGGAGGATCTTAGGATCGTGTTACAGTTGGGGGACGATGCTGACTGTCCTACTAGACTACACCCCCTTACTGTGAGAGGATGCTTTCTTCGAGCCAAGTACTCTGGGGACATCAATGCTGGGGTGCTCAACAAGAGCAACCTTTGTCCCCAGTTCAAGTACCTTGCTCACGTATTGCTGAAGTGCATAGCATCCAGGAAGGGAGGCTTTGATGAGTTGTCTGACCAGATCCAGAACGCCTATGTTGCGTTGGTGCTGAACCATCCGTTCAGCTTCTCCAGGATGATCTTCACCTACTTGGTGGAGAACATTGAGGGGAAAGGGAAGGAGGGCTTCTGCATGTACCCTCGATTCATGCAGATGATTATAGACCAGAAGCTCCCTTCCCTGCCGAAGGAGAAGGATGATGCTGTAGTGCTTGAGGTGATGGATGATACCACCTTGGGCCGGATGAAGGTATACAGGGGGAAGCAGGTGAAACCCCCTGTCAGGCGATTTTTTGGGCATCTGGCCCGTGAGGACTATGTGGTGCCAGCTAGGAGGAAGTGGCGCCACGACGACAGTGATTCTGATGTTGAGCAGATTGCTCTACCCACCGATGATTCTGATGATGATGACAGTGGGGATGCTGGAGATACCATGCCCATTCCACCGAGGGGCACAACTACTGATAGCACACCTCCAGTATCTGCCCCCACTGGAGATATAGCTGAGTCGGCTGGGTTCCACCAGGACTTTATACCTGGTGAGGAAGAAGAAGAGTCAGATGAGGAGCCACTGACTAGGACTGTGGGAAGCAAAGTTGTTCCCACAGAACATGGACTCCGGGCGGTTGGTGAACGCCCCAGTGGATCGGGAGAGACTGCTGCTGACCCGACTTATGCTCCAGAGCCGTCGAGCCGTGTTCTAGGGGGAGCATCCTCCTCGACAGGATCGAGGAAGAAAAGGATGGCTCAGCCCCACGGCATGAAGAAGAAGAAGCGAAGACTCACCTACATCACCACCACAGCCACCACCTCAGCCACCACCACTACCACCTCTACAGCCACACCATCCACCACCACAGCTACCACTACCACTACCACTACCACACCCCGACTACTGTCACCACACCACCCACCACTACATATATGCCATCCACCACCATATCATTCACACCTACCTCACCCCCACTATCATCTAGACCTAACCCAATCTTCACCACTGCCACAGCCACCACCACTAGCCACCAAGCCGGGCCATCATCACATCCCTCACATCTATACGGATCACCTCTACCTCCCATTGGGGTAGAGGAACAGCTTTCAGCGCTGAACCGTATGGTGATGCGTTTGTTAGCCGCTGATGAAGAAAGACTGCGCAGATTCGTCAGCTGGCAGAACTCACAGCTGCACAGTCCCAGCAGATATCTCAGCAGGCTCAGCTGATCGAGCAGCAGGCCCAGCAAATGGCTGCTCAGAGCCAAGAGATTACCCAACTCCAAGAGCATAGAGTCATATCAGCTAAGAAGATTGAGGAGTTGGAGGATGCTAAAAAGACCATCATGCTCAAGCTCAAGGGAACTAAAGATGAGCCTCTGAAGATCAAGGAAGGAGATGGTGATGATGGTGATGATGATGATGAGGATGAGGATGAGGATGAAGATGAAGAGAGTGATGATGATGAAGGGATTGAGGAAGAAAGGACAGAGGACAGGCAGGAGGATGATGATGATGAAGGAGGAGATGCAGCTGCATCTGCCTCAGCTCAGGGTCAAGAAAGAAGATCAAAGAGAAATCAAGACCAACGAGCTTCCTCCTCTGCCTCACCGAGTGATGATCCAGCGATTCAAGATAAAAGTAATGATTAGATGTCTATGTATTTGATAACTTTTGTATTTGAATCATGTATTTAAACTTATGTATTTGATGTTTATATTAAGATTAATGCATTTCTGTCTTGATTATTAACTAATGTTTGATGTGTTACATGTTTAAATCAAACAGATCCAAACTATCAAAGGGTGAATTTGATGTTGCTCCCCTTCAGCAGGTCAAGACTCAATTAACTATGATTCTTGATCTGCAAGGGATCGTCAGGAGATCTGTGAGTTATACCCCTGAAGAAGGGGAAATAATTCATGATCTTTCAAATGAGCAACTAGCTGAGATGTTCAAGCTAAATCCCAATGAGATCATTAAGGATGCTCCAACGTGTGACTCTACCAGTGACGAAGAGCTAAATGACATTGATGAGATAGAGATAGAAGACGTCACAGCAGAGCACTATCCTCAGTATGCTGACAACGAGGGAAATGTGGTCCCCAATCTGGGTGAATCCCTAGTCAGTGATACATTTGAGGTATTAGATCAGATGGAGCAGGAGTCTGAGAAGACAGAAGGAAAGGCCCAAGCCTCAAACGATGATGTTGATATCAGAAAGGCTGAATGGGCTGCTTGTTTTGAGGAAATCCGAGCCCAACGCGCCGCTCCTAAACAGAATGTCTACACCAAACTCTACAGAGTGAAGAAACATCATAAGGTGTCGGGCAGGATTATAGCGTGGGCACATTTTGAGGATCTAAACGTTTATGCCGTTAAGAGGGAGAAGGGCATAGAGTACTTTAGATTTCCACATGATCTAAAGACTCTACCTGGTTTTGAGCTCAACCAGCTGGCGAAATTGAAGCTTCTATATGCTGACCCAAGGAAGATGTCAGGCTGGTTTGAGGCTGCCCTAAAGAAAGAGTACCACACCAGGTGGGTCAACTTAAAACCTCAACAACCTACGTTCAGAAGTTGATCCCATCACTGGTAAGCCCAAGATTGTGCTGAAGTGGAGTCCTCCAAGAACGATGTCAAGAATCCCTCTCAGGGAAATGCCACAGGTTTTCACTCCACACTTTAAGTGGTGGTACTATGATTGGAGAACCGGGGAGGCGGTCATAGTTCTAAATAAAGAGGGACAAATGGATACCATCAGGGTGTTTGACCCAATGTGGCTCACTAACTTGTCTGCTAATGATGTCTACACTTTATACAAGTGGCCACTGTTCTATGACACGCAAGATATTGTACAAGCCCTCCAATTCCAGAATGTCATAAGACTCTGTTTTGCGTTTGAGATTCACGCAGGAGTCACAAGAGAGGAAAAGTACAAGAAGTATGAGGAGGTGATGCAGAAAACAAGACATTAGATAGATCTAGGTCCAAGGGGGAGTTTGTTGATACATATGTACCTAGATCCTGATATGAATGTAATATGTCTTGTTTGTCTTACACTGATGTAATGTTTGGAATATTAATGAAATGAGAATGGTTGTTTGTGATTTATAATGTTTAATATTTCATTAATGAGTTGATATTGAATTGGTTATATAGGTGTGTGATTGTTTGAATTGATACACATAATGTTATATAAATGAATACATTCAAACTTAACAAAATGAAGTTCTCATGCGAATGGCCCATGCGAATGGACCATACGCATGAATAACTTCAGGCGAATGACTCAGTCGCACGACTGAACCAGGAGACTGGATCAGTCGTATGATTGTAACATGAGATTGGCTCAGTCGCACGACTGAACACTCAGTCGTGCGGATGGATCAACCGCATGGTTCAATCGCACGACTGAACCATACTAATGGTTCAGTCGCCGAATGAACAACCCTAACCTATAAATACCATCCAATTCGTGAAAAAACGTAAGCATTCATTCTATTTCGACTCCAGACGTACCCTAGCCGTCCAGAAGCCTCCAATTCATACTCCAAGTTCATAGAACGTTGTAGATCGATTCCTAATCGATTCTTAACGTTAGATTCAGTACCTTATTGATTCTACGTGTGTTCTCACTGATTGGATCGCCAATCAAATAGGATTCTGCACTATTTGGTTTGGTTTACACGTTAATCAGTTGGTGTTTCGTTCAAATACCAGATCCTAACACTTTGTAGTTAATTTCAGCATCTCAGCGAAAGTAGTGATCTTGAACGAAAGTTCAACGGTGCTTGTATGTATATTATAAGCGAAATTGCTGTCAAAAGTGTCATTGAACGAAAGTTCAAGCTTGTTTCATGCGAAATTGCCAGTGAAACTAAGCAGTCTCAAGCATTTGGTTAGCGAAACTGCTGCCGAAATTGCCAGCGAAACTACTGTCGGCTCAGTGAAACTAGCTTTCACTGCGAAACTAGCTCTGCGAAACTACAATTTCGGCGAAATTATCATCTCTTCAGCGAAACTAGAATGTCAAATATGACTTCTCTCCCCCTAGTTGGGATTAATTGATTTCATCTTGATAAAGAAATATTCACCGATTTTAAAAGATTTATAAAAAAACAAGCTGACCTGGCAGCTTGACCCCAGTTGCTAAGATTGCATAGAGTGACATTTAAAAAAAATATTTTTTCCGGGGGAGAATTATTTTACAATTTTTGGGAAAAATACTTTTGGGAGTGTTAATTGCAATAAACAAAATATTAATAAAAATGGCTTTTGCAGAACTGTTTAAATCCTTCGAATCTGATAATCTCACAATTGCACAATGTCGGTTTGATAATTTTACAGCTTTAAAGAATGAAAAGATGTCCGATTTTGTTGATCGTTTTCTGTTGGTAGCAAGTAATCTGAAAAAGTTTGATGCCCAATTAGGAAATCATGAACAAGTTCTGAGATTGCTTGATTCTCTCCCATCGGAATGGAGCACACACGGCAAGTTGATTAAACGAGATAGAGTCTTTCGGGATTACAAACTGATGGAGGTGATCAACAAATTGTAAGAAATTGAGTTGGATATCAAACGTCATGAGTACTATGAATCGACATATCTAACTCCAAAGATCACTTTAAACTCCAAAGAGAAACCAGAAGAGAGATCATATTCTGGCACCAATTCCGATGGTTTACCGAAACCTGGACTTGAAGAGGTACAAGAGGAGCTTAAGCAGACATCAATGGGTAAAGGTAGAGCTGAGTTGAATGATGAAGTTTGTGATGCTGAGAAGGAAGAGGAATGGAATTGAACTACCAGAGTTTGTAACTGCGAGAAGGCTCTTACTACTGAAAGAGTCATCCTAGATCTTCCATACGAGATAGTTCAGGATATGTGTTCTTCTGCTTGCAAAATTCCTTTATTTGGTGTGTATAAAGCTAATAGGTTACTTTTAGATAACCAAAAGGAATTAACCACCATAAACGCAGAACTTAAAAAGAATGAAGCCAAGTATTTCATAAAATTAAATGAAGCTTTAAAAGAAAATGATCATTTAAAACAAACTCTTCTTGAAAGAAATGTTGAAATTAATCTTTTAAACGAAAGAGTCACCTTGGCTGAATTTGAAACAAGCAAGCTTAAAACAAAGCTTGATAGATGGACCATATCCGGAATGAAACAGGAAGAGCTACTGTTTAAACAAAGGGGAGCTTGGATTAAAACGGGAGTGGGTTGTGGTGAAAATCCATACGTCTATCCTCCTCCTAGCACCCATTGTTACTATCCTATGCCTCAACCTCATCCATCTAATGATTTGATTGAAGCTGCGGAAACTAATAGTTTAAATGCAGGTTTAAGAAGCGTTAATCGTAAAGAGGTTAGAGAAGTGCAGGATTCTCCTGTAGGTTTGGAATTCCTCAGGCAGGGATCTGATAAGAAGATTAATGATGATTCCACCTCTGATGCTCCAAAACCAATATCAGTTGCTTCTCCAATCTTCTTTAACAAATTCAAAACAGGTAACATTCCTTCATTTGTTCCTATCAGGTTTGTCAAAGAAGGTACTGTTGTCGAATCGTCAGGAAATCAGAATCCTATAACCGAAGCCGACACAACAGGATGTGTCAATTAAGATCCATTGGAAGTAGATTTGTGTATTCGAGACTAGACAAGCTTAGATGATGAATCAAACACAGAGGACAGTGTCAGTTCCTCAAAGATCAAGATATCACCTGACATTGTCAAGTCTCAAAAGCTTCCAAAAGCTAAATCAAGACCAATACGAATCTCTTCTCCAAGTGCAAAACAACCCAGTCAATCAGTGAAGATCTTATTCCCTGTTCAGCACAGGAAACTTCAGAGCAAGCAAGAATCTGCTACAAGCTCAAAGCAATCCTCATTCCCACCTGCACAACACGGGACTACAAAGAATCAAAAGCCTTTCAAGGCTTGTTTTGAGTGTGGAAAAGAAGGTCATGTAGTAAAGAAGTGCCCTCAAAGACTTGCTTCGAATGGTAAAGGCAAACTAAATTGCTTCTCCGGATGTAAGTCTACAAAGAATGTTTCAGACGGTAAAGGCAACACAAGTTGCTTCTTTGGTTCAAGAGGTAAAAAGCACACATCTTTGAATAGTTGGATGAAAACCCTTTCATCTAAATATTTTCATGAGAAGCCGGTTTCACATGATTCAAAGATGAAAATGACCAAAGGTTCAAAACCAAATTATTTTCCTTCCGGTCTTAAACTGAAATTGATTTCAAATTTTCATTCATTCAAATCCAAATTAATTGAACCGAAAAAATTTTGGCAAATTAAAAAGAAGGATACAACAATCCATGTTTGTTTAAACGGTTGCCGAAGCAGGTTTCTTATATTGATGAAAAAGGAACTTCCAAGACTACGATGGCCTGGGTTCCCCTTTCTAACTAATTTGTTAACGAGTGCAGGAACAATTTAGGAGGACTGTTAGTAATCCGGTTTACTGATAGAGATTGTTCCTAATTCAAATTTGTGGCGGAACAAACAGGTTACGGTCGTGGTATTTTATCCACAATCTGGATTTTTATCTGCATAATCACAGTTCTCACTTCACAATCACTGCATATTTCTTGATAATTCATTTCTTATCTTCATATCAGTGTAGTTTGGAAGACCTTCTTTGGTAAATTTTTATTTTTGTACAGTTTTATAAAAACAAAATATAAAAATATAAAAAATATAAAAAATATAAAAAAACAAAAAAATAGGTTTACAAAAATAAAATTTAGGAGGAGACAGTAATACATTAAAAAATAAAAAAGAACTAGGAACTTGATTCAATATGACTAAGAAATGATTGTATATCATCTTGAAATGCTTGTTTTTGCATGACTTGCGTTTATAAAATGAGAAATGACAGTAACTAATGTTGTTATCTGATTTACATCTTATTTTTAATTGCAAATAATAGAAAAACAAACAGATTCTTTAATTATATGCTTGGTAGACTCAGCCTGAATAATAAAGTAGACAACAGCATAATGATTTAAATTAAAATATATGCTTAAGGATGTATGGATTTACGCAATCATTTTGGCCTGCACGAAAACTGAGTCCCGACAAAAATTGGATTAAGAATTGATCTTTCACCCACCATGATACAAATCATATAAGCCATATCTTTGAGTCACGATTGGTGTATTTATGCGTCTTGTGTTTGTGCTAATCTCCTCTGTTGTACAGAAGTACTGACCTGGAGTAATGATCTCCTTTAATATACGATAGTACTGACCTGGAGCCCTCATCGACACATGAGTAAATGGTCATCTCCTTTGTTATACGTGAGTATTGACTTGGAGCTCTCATCATTTTGGTTTAAGTTGTGTCAAATCATTTAACGATGAATTCATCATAGAATGCAATATTCTGTTGATAATCACTTGCACACTAATGCACAAGCCTTGCTCTATAAAGATCATAATAAAATTCAAGAAATCCTGAGGTTGGGTGAGGGTGTTTGCCAAATGAGTGTGGGGTCCTAGCATTCTAAAGTATTTAATCGAACCTTAACGAATCATCTGCTGCTTATTGAAAAAGATAGGGCATGAGTTTAAATGGACAATCATATCAGCAATCGTTATTAATCTGTTTGAGAATTTCAAAATCATTCAAAGACTGTGATTAGATTTAGTTATCAGTGTGATCTCATTGCTTGTCGATATTTAAATTCATCTTTGTGCTAAAGTATATCTTGA
Source organism: Flaveria ramosissima (assembly GCA_025215565.1). NCBI lineage: Eukaryota > Viridiplantae > Streptophyta > Magnoliopsida > Asterales > Asteraceae > Flaveria > Flaveria ramosissima. The sequence continues at coordinate 59,841,269 of CM046040.1, read as the reverse complement.
GGATGTGATCTCATGATCGATTCAGTTCTCGGTTATAAAAAAAATAGATCACAAAAAATGTTATAATAAATATATATAATAAAAATAAAAATTATAATAAATTTTCATTTCAAAATTCTTTTAGGTCTTACATACTATGCTGTTACAATTTTATCATTTTTCATGCATTTCATAGAATTACGCACAAACGAACACGGGTTCGCTTGTTTTCACACACAGATAAACATGAGTTTATTTTGTTAAAATGAAATGATCTAATTAGAAATGTCGAGATTGTGTTTGTGATTGTGTTTCAAATTTTTACTATAAGTGATGGCCAATCATCAGTTGAGTAGTGTACCTGATCAAAGAACCTGTTCCTCAGTTTGTAGAAGATACCGAGCTAGGAATCCTCCTCCTACAACTTTTGAAGCAATGGAGATTAGAGATTTAGGAAAGTTGTTCCAATATTCTCACAAAGGATACACTCAAAAAGGGGGAGCATATAAATAAGGGGAGCTTATGAGATGAATAACTTTTCTCATCAGATTCAAAAAGCTTCAATTTGAAGATCTTTCTAATGTTGACTTCTCGGTGCTGAATTTCGTTTGAAGACGTTGATAATGATAGACTAAGGGGGAGTATTGTTGGATCTGTACAAGATAGTCTATATTATCAACACAGTCAAAGTCAACAAAAGTCAACATCACGGTCAAAGTCAACGCAAAAGTCAAACCCGACACGTTCGAGACGAAAAACCGAGACGAGACATTGAAGATTTAGATGACTAGGAGTTTTATTGTAATAAATATATTTTTTGTGAATAAAATATATTTTACTTTGTTTGAGTCATGTTTTAGTCTAGTTATATAGTCTAGGGGTTATGTGTAAATAGGGAAAGTTAGACTATACTATAAATAGCCTAATTGTAATTAGAATTAGGTTAATGGTTGCATGACCAATAGATTGGGGGATTACTTGAAAATATATTTTGCAATCAAATTGAAGATCAAAGGGGTTTTATTGTGTTCATCTTAGTTTGATTTATAATCTTCATGTTATTTGATTCAAGTGTGTTCAACCTAGGCTAACATGTGGGTCACGTGCGCATGTGCGCGTGTGTGTGTATGTGTCATGCGCGTGTGTAGTTTACTCTTATTGCAGGTTGGGTCCTCAAGAATAAAAATTTACATGCTTAGTCTAATGTGTTGTAGAGACGTATCAAGTTTGGTCCCTGAAGTAGATGGACGTTAAGATATATTATTAAGCTTATAGAAAATGACTAAAATACTCCTTAATATTAAAAAATAAAATCTTATATTCATTTACCACCCCTTTTTAATTATAAACCTGAGCACCAGACCGCACCTTTCCTAATGAATTTGACGTCAGTTTAAACGAGGAACTGTGAGTCACTGGCCCTCCATAGTCCATCACCTCTTCAACCACCATTATTAGAGCACCATCTCTAATGGTATGTACCCTCTGATTATTGGGGAGGTAAAGGGTTTATGACGATGTCCATGTTGTATTTGCAAGCATCTCATCAATGGATCGAAATGGGTGGTGTAAGTGTCTATGGAAAAACTGAGAAGGATGATGGAGATCATTTTTTTCCCGTCTTCATCAATGGTAATGGTTATGACATACTTGAACTAAGGAGAGGGAGTAAAGAGAGGGAAACATGGTAGATATGGTTTTTATCTTAGGGTAAGATATCTGGAAACTCTAGAGGAGGAGGCCGGTTGGAGATTTGAGAGGGAGGTGGCCGATGTCAAGGTCTACCAGATGGGGTGACGACTGGATGAATGTGAAACATAATCAGGGTGAAAAGTTTATGTTATTTTAAGAATTTTTTTTAAAATAGTAATAAAGTTTTAACAGTATATAAGTTAGTTCACTTATGAATTTAATTTTTCAAATTGGATTACTATATCATCAAAGCGAATCATCATTGAATTATTTTTGTGTCAAGAAAAAAATAGAGGAGAATTCATTCGATCCAAATTTCCAATATATTTAATTAAATTAAATAAAACTAAAAAGAGTTGATTATATGAATAATAAAAATACCTAAAATCAACGTCACCACTCCACACCAACATTAAAAATAAGAAAAAAAATACTTTATTTGAATTGTAACAAAAAGAATAAGGGGTTGTTTGATGCAACTGACTCAGTAATATCTGACTGAGTCAGAAGCTGGCCCAGTTAGAAGTTCTGACTGTCTACATCTGACTGAAACTTGGCTGTTTGATAGTATCTGACTGCTAAATGATAAAATCCCAAAATCATATTTTCAAACACAATCACTCCAACCCTAACACCACCACCACCCGTTTACCACCGCCTCACATTCTCGTTCAAAATCCCAAAATCACATTTTCAAACACAATCACTCCAACCCACCACCACCACCACCCGTTTACCGCTGTCGCCGGAGCCGGGGGGGGGGGGGGCGCCACGACTAATTGAAGGGGCTGTTTGAGAGTGTGCATCGCGGTGGGGGTTTGGCCAAGGGGGTCGCCGCGGCTGGGGGTTGGCGAAGCGAGGGGCAGCGCCCCTTTTTTCGGGTCTGGGTCAGCACCCACGGACCCAGTCAGAACATGTTTAAATTTAAGGTCTAGGTTAGCACCCACGGACCCGGTCAGAACACAACACGACCACCTCAAACACGCTGACCGGTTGACCGTGTCAGCCAGTCAGCCCGGTCAACCGGGTTAGCCAAAATCAAACAGCCTCTACATGCTAAAAACATGTTAAAACCTATGATTTAAATAAAACATGAAAACCGAATAACTTAATTAAACACCTATTTAGACTTAATTACACGACTGGTCCCTATGATATACTTTGATTTTACTTTTGGTCCTTATGTTTCAGAATTTACAAAATTGGTTCGAAACTTTGCACAAACATAACACCAAGGATCCCTGAGTTGGATGAATGTTAAGTTTGACTGTTAATTGAGTATAAAATGACATGCATACCCTTTAATAATAAAAAATAAAACCCTAAAACTAATAAAAAATACAATAATAAATTAAAACCTTAAATCCACACCCACCTTTTTAAAAGTCAAAGCCATTACCACAGTCTACAATTTGCAACCAACCATCGCCACCACTTGTTCACCACTGTTGGAAGACCGCTGCCACCACCTACTCAAATACCGGTTACCGCCATCACACCATAGTCTTCTCATTCTTCATTTGTGAAACACCATGTCACAACCACCATGTTAGCCAATTGGCCACATAAACACAAAGACAACATGGTTTTTTAGGAAAAACACACTCACGACTCTTTTCTTTTTATCGAATAAAAACCACACACTAAACTTTTAGACAATGACCCTAATTTATATTAATTCAAACCTAAATTACTAAGAAACTCCACTCATAGATATAGTCGGAATGATAACCATTCACAACCAAAACAAAAAACAATAAATACCATAAATAAAACTAATTAAAACTTACTAAATAAAACAAATATAATTTTAGACTCTAATCTATTCTTCCCCCTAAACTTTCATATGTGACCACAATTAGGATTCACTCTAACAATGACCCTCTTAATTATAATGTGGTCTTCCTCCTCTAAAGTAGAGTTGGCTTGGCTTGTCATCTTCACAAACCAAGTTGGCTTCCTCATGCTTTGTTTTTGACTTTGGACATTCATATGCAAAGTGTTCGAACTCTTCCTATCGGTAGACTTGAACCCATGACTTGTCTTGTTCTCCCATTGTCTCTCATTGATCATTTCTTAAATCGGGTCGATTCTCATGACCCTTTCCTCTTCCCAAACTTCGGCCTCCTCCACAACCTCTTCCACCCCAATTAACCCATCCACAAACTTGTTGATAATCACTATTGTTTCTTGGTTTAGGATGTTGATCATTACAAGTGAGCATCAATCTACCTTGCTTGTCTTCAATTTCACCTTGGGATTTTACTCGCACCTCGTAAGCTTTAAGTCAAACCACAACTTCTTCAAATACCATATTCTCAATTTGTGAATATTACTCAACAGAAATAACTATTGGAAAATATTTCTTTGGCATGGAATTCAAAAACTGGCTAACCATTATCTTATCATCAAGTAAACATCCAAAAATTTTATATTTTGATTATAGCCCACTTATCTTACCTGCAAATTTATCAATAGTCTTTGTTTCAGTAATCTTCATTGCTTCGGACTCACTTCTAAGTGTTCGCAAACGACCCTTTTGAACCTTCTTAGCTCCCACATATTTAACTCGTAATGCTTTGACACTTGAAGCAACACATCCTCCGGTAATGATTGAAATATTAATGCCTTTGTCATGTACTTTCTTCTATCATTAATCCCACTTCCTACCATAGGTTTTATGGTCTCTTCCAAACCGTGTGCACCTAATATGGTCTCCATCATAATAGACCATGCAGTGTAGTTTGTTGTAGTAAGTCTTGGACGTTGGAAAGTCATATTGCTTAGTTCTTAGTGGGTACAACAACTGCTCTTGCACCTTCTGTTATCTTCTTTCTAAACTACATGAACACCTAACTTTTCTCAACCTAAATCAATCCCTACTTGGGGATGCCACACACCTCAAGTTGACTTGTCTCAAGTCAACCTATTCCAGTTGTTGGAATCGTGTTTCTTTCCCGTTTGATTAGTCGCTAATCTTCAAAACTGCCTCACACAGCTTCTTTCCTACTATAAGGATTGTTCATTCCCTTTTCTATTTCTTTGGTCAATCATAAATAAGTTCTTCTCGAACCTGCTTTCATAACAAACTTGGTTGCTTCACACAATCGCCTTTACAAGACCGTCTCATATGAATACAAACATAAATCACATCTTCTACTACGATTGCATCACACAACCTATCTTCAATCGATCTATCACAGATCAATCATTTAACTCACCCTGTTTGGATCTTTTCGCACAACCGGCTTTCATAACCCTTTGATCTTTTAAAAGAAACTTCACTCTAATGTTTGATTACTAAGCAAACTGCCCTTTTGATTAGATTCTCGCAACAACCTTGATATTCAATCGAAAACTCTTCACTGGTATTAAAACCAATCACAAGTTCATTCTTGGTTTGATGGTAATCGTTTTTTGTCTTCAACAACCCTTGATCTTTATTGCTCTAATACCAATTGTTAGCCAATTGTTCACATAAACATAAAGGCATTAGTGATTATTGTGGAAAACCATACCCACGACTCTTTTCTTTTTATTAAAAAAACCACACAATAAACTTTTAGACAATGACCCTTATTTATACTAATTCTAACCTAACTTACTAAAAAAACTTGTAACACCCCGAAAAGTCAAAACGAGTCATTAAGGACAATGGGCTTAATTAATGGGTATTTAATAAAAGAAGGAAATGGGTTATGGGCCAAAATTGGTGCAGGACCGTTTAAGGGCTTAAGCACAATTACAACACAACAACACAATGAGGAGAATAACTAAGCTCTAATCAAACAGTGAACTGGATAACCAAAGTGATACAAAGAACACAAGTAAAGCAAGAGACAGAACAAGAGAGTATGGGTTTCAAGGGGCAGTATATTGCTTTCTCAAGTTCTTTTACAAGTGTTACAAAGCATAAAGAAAAGATACAAGAACTTGAAATACTTATACTACAACCTACAGCCGGCCATACTTTGAAGGCCAGCTGGATACAATTGACTAGACACTAACAAAATCAATTGTAGGATCAAAAGGCATATCTGCCTTTTGACCTTGTGACTATGACATGCCATAGCTCACATCCTTTTACAATACAAAAAGGATAAAGTACATAAAGTGGAAAGTTGAATACTCAAGACCTCAATGTACAGTTACCAAAAGCAAGGCCCTTTTCACCAACTCATGTAAGTTGGTGACTTTACAGAGATGCAGCGGAAAAGGTGCTTTATGGAACAGTACATCAGATAAAGCATGTGTACTAAAAGTCTTCGGAAGAAATCTGTCTTCATAGGATGATGCTTCGGAAGACTTTGTCTCTGAAGCTTCGGAAGACTTCATGTTTGGCTTCGGAAGATATTGGTCTTGGCTTCGGAAGATTTTACACTTAGAGTATTTTCTAATGCTTTGTGTAAAACTTCCGAAGCATTCTTTACTTCAGTACTTAGTGCATGTTGCTGAGACACTTAAGCTGTTTTGGGTTGCATCAGACTTCAGGAATCCTTACAAACTCCCCCTAGGCTGATGCTACCAAAACACTTAGAAGATCTTCAAATGTTGGTAGTCTTCAGTACAATCAGGACCATTCCTTTCTTCATGAGATGGTCAGGATCATCAAGACTTTCATAATATCTTCTCATTTCAAAGAGATCATGCAGAGGTAAGTTGATTATGTCTTGCCATGAGTAGACATTCTCAACACCTTGATCTCTGATAACAGTCCATCTCTCTGGATTGGTAGAGTATGTCCAGGACAAGATGGGTGTCTCACTAGTTAGAGGAGCCACTTGAATAGGAGTTGATTGGGCTGCCTCATCATGCACTTCCTCAGGTTGATCTGATTCAGCCTGAGGTGCAGAGGTAGATGACTTTGGCTTCTTCTTCTTTGTCTTTGGTTTAGAAGCCATCCTCTTCTTCCTCTTGGTTGTCTTTAACTGAGAAGACTGGTCTGCAGCACCATGTTGATCATCAGTGTCTTTCTCAGTTGGGTGTTCCTCCCTCACAGGTTCAGAAGGAGAGGGAGTTTGACCCTGCCTAGGATCAGAAGATGAAGCTTGCTGGGGCTCAGCTGGAGGTGCTCGTTGAGGTGTCTCTGGTTGTTCAAACTTGACCTCCACTTCAGGTGGGACTTGACTTGGAAGAGAGTGCAAGTCAATAAGTTCTCCACTCTTAATCTTCTGCTTGATCACCCTAATGTGCTCATCCATAGTGGATAGAGACATGGGGCCAAGTCTCCTTCCGGAGAATCCATACAGCTTCAAGAAGCTCACCATTCTTTGTCTGTCAGCAGACTTCTTTGCATTCTTTTGAATGGTGGCCCTTGACTTTGCAGCTTCTTCCCTTAGTTTCCTTTTGGTTGTCTTTCTTTCCTTGACTAACTCAAGTTCAAGTTGCTTTAGATACTCGAACTCAATGAAGTCATAGGACAAAGGGAGAAGTGCATCTGCCTGATAGAAGCCTGTGGCACTCAGGTAGTTGATCATTTTGATCCTATCTTCCTCTTTATCTACCTGAGGTTCTTGTGGAGCCACATCTTCCTGTGCAGGACTTTCTTGAACTGGTGAGAGAGTAGGAGCATGCTTGTAAAGTCTTTTCTGTCTCTTCTCCTCTTTGAGTTGGAGAAGTATCATTGCATCCTCTTTCTCCTTCAACTCTCTTGACACTTCTCTGTCAGCCAGTTCATTTAGTTCTTCTAAGGGGAGGGAGATGATTTCATCAATGTCATAGTTCCTGGTCTGTAAGTAAGTAATCCTGACTGCCCTTAACTCATCATCCTGAGTATTTGGTCTGGGGGCAGCCCTGATTGCAGCTTGCATGAAGCTAGATGACCCAGTGGAACTTTCTCCCCTTAGTCTCCTTTTCCTCTCTCTCTCTTCCTCCTCAATTTCCTCAGGAGTCATTATCCTTTTCCCTTTGTCACCAACAGACCTTTGTGACTCAGGGAGGATTGAAGCTTGGCCTTCATTGCTTGGAGTAGCTTCCATGCTCTGGCCAGAGAGAGGCTGAGAAACACCTTCACCAGCAGGTGTCTCAGATGGAGTTTGGACCTCAGCAGCAGTTGTTGATGATGAGACAGGGTCTCAGGTTCTGTCACTGGGCCTTCAGTCAAGGTTTCCCCTATGAAACTAATCTTAGGGTCCACCTCAACATCCAGTTGACCGATGACATTGCCTGATTCCCTAAGTCTCCTTCTTAGAGAGAACTCTGCCATGATCCTGTCTTGGATTCTTTGAGCCAGCCTGTCAGCTTGTCTTGAATTGCTTGGATTGACAAGTGGCAGGTTGACTAAATCCAGTCTTTCATAAAAGCTCAGGCTTTGGAATTGAAAAACTTCTTGTTGGCCTTGAACTCTTTGAAGTATGAGGGCTCTTCTGTCATCATCATACCTCCACCTTATGATTTGATTGCTAGTTCCCAGTGGTGGAGATGAGACAGCCCTTGGTATGCCTTCCTCAAAGAGACTCCTGATGAGAGAGTCTATAGAGTCCACATTAATGTGAACTTGAGGAAGTTGCTGAGAATGCACAACAGCAAGTGAGGATGGTGAGTCCTCTATGTCCATTCTCTCTGAAGAACTCCCAGGTTCTGTGGTTGTACCAACTTTCTCCCCCTTTTTGGTAGCATCACCCACTTGCATAGGTGAGCTGGAGGATAAGTCAATCACTTCCACAGGTTCTTGTGTTCCTGGTTGAGCTCTCCTTAAAGGTCTCCCAGCTAGTTTTTCCTGCAGATATGAAATCTGGAGTTGCTGATCATTGACCCTGTTTTGTAAGGTAGTCACCTGAGATTCCAAGTGACTAACCTTAGAGACTAAGTAGGTGCATGTTTTTGACAGTTGTTGCACCTTTAGTCTCAAGTTCCCCTCATCTTCATCAGAAGATTCATTGGGGGATGAGATGATTGGACCAAAGTCCTCTCTCTCACCACCAGCTTGAGTTTCTTGGCTGCTGGTTTTCCTCTGCTCACTGGCAGCCTCAGTTGAGATGCCAATGGGCTGAGTTGCCATGGTTGAGGTCTTAATGATGTAATCACTTCAAAAGTGAGAGCCTCTTCCATATGGACATCCTGAACAGGTTCAGAAGTGTCCACCTCAGTAACAGGTGACTGATGGGGGATAGACTGAGGAGAGTCAGAGGTACTCATCTCTCTTTGAGTAGGGGAGGAGAAGAGAGACTCATGGTACTCACTGAATCCTAAGTCTTCATCAGTGTAAAAGGATAGGTTGGGAATTGGTTGGTTGAGATCCAAAGGCTGGGGATGGTAGCTGTCCCCTGAAGGTTGTCCACTTGAGTGTTGAGACTCAGAGTGAAGGCTTAAGGTTGTTGGGCTATTGAGCTCATCAGGGTGAGCTTGAGGAACCTCAGCCCTGATAGGTGAAACAATGGGAGTGGTTTGCTCCTCAGGAGAAGTGGGAGCTCTAGTGTCCACTTCTTCCTGTAAGGTTGAGTATTTGGGGGCCTGCACAGACTCAATAGTCTGAGCAGGGGTTCGTTTGGATTTTCTTTGGTAGGTGAGGGTGATTTCTGGTCTTTTTAATGGTAGGGACAAAAGAGGTGTGGGTTCAACACTAGCTTGTGTTGCTAGGTTGTCACCTTGAGCAATGAGCTCTAACATTTTTGGGACTAGGGCTGTTTCTACCCCAGAGAAGCCTACAGTTGGCTTCTTCATTATTTTAAAGATGCCGGGCTTCATCTGTCCCAATTTAAGAATATTACCTGTTTCCCTCAACTGTGAGCCCAGTTCACAGTTGAGAATGTGTTGAACATATCTAGGAAACATGTAATACTCTAAGGAGTCTAAGTTTGCAAGTAAATTAGTATAAACAAATTGTGAATACCTGAACTTGACCCCCTTGAACCATTCCATGAACTATAAAGGAGAGATCCTCAGGAATCTGGTCCCATCCACCATGCTTGTTTGACAAGCTGTGGATAACCACATGGAGCAGGAATTTCCATTGGGATGAGACCTTCCCTTTCCTAAAGGTCTTTACAGAGAAATCTCCCTCATAGCCCATCTGCTCAAAAGAATGATTAACAGCTTCTTTTGGGAAGGACACCTCACCTTCTTCATCATCCAGCTGTAGATGTTGGTTAATGATGGCCGGAGTGATGAAGATTGTCCTCCCTTGCACTGTGGCAGACAGTGCCTTCTCCCCATCCATAATGACCTCTTGGCAGGTCTTCCAGAATTCAAGCAAATGATCCTCATATAGAGTAGGATCAATGGTCAGGGAGGTGAAGTAGTTTGACAGAGTCAAGAATTGGCAAATCTCTGAGAAACTTGCATCTTTCTCAGAGCTTAACAGAGCAACTTGATTATGTTGCCTGTGTAGTTGCATGGAGAAATCAGGGTTGTTTCTGCGGTTAAGGTTGGCCATTTCAGAAGCTTAAGGGTGAAGAAAGGTAGAAAGCAAAGGCGGTTTAGAGAATTAGGTTAGAGAAACAGTAGAATTGAGGAAGATAGTGGGAAAGAGGGGGAACCGTTGGGTATTTATATGAAAAGGGATTTGAACCAAAGTTAATGAAAGAGGATAAACTTTGAAATCCGAAAGTCGGTCCCACCTCTGAAAAGGTAGTTTACTTTTGCTCAAAAGTAGTTTTCTTGGAATTCGAAAAGCTTCCGAAGTTTATTTGTCTTCGGAAGTTTTGATTTAAAAAGCTTCCGAAGCTAAAATGGCTTCGGAAGATTTTCCTGAGAGTCTTGATAATTTATGCTTCGGAAGAGAAATAAACCCTTGAATGCTTTGTATGAAAATAAACAAAGCTTCCGAAGGTTAATTTTGCTTCGGAAGGAAAAGGTTCTTGAAAATAGATAAGTGTCTGAGATAAGAATTTTAAGCTTCGGAAGATGAACTTTACTTCTTCCGAAGGTAAAATCTCTTAGACAGTTATTTATTTTAAGACATGTTTTTCTTCCGAAGATAAAATCTTTATCTTCCGAAGTATCAGAAATTTTCAAGAATCTAAGGAAAGTCTTCAAAAAGAATTTTACATCCAAAGAAAACATGAGCTTATGAAAGTGATGAACTAGACAACTTAGGACACACATATTTTAAGAAGAAATAATTAGAATTAGTTTTAATAAAAAGTCTACTCAAAGTTAATCATCCCAATAGCTGATATCAGATACTTAAATCTCTGTTCATCAAAAGCTTGGTGAACAGATCAGCATATTGTTCATCTGTATGAACTTTGACTAGTTTAATTAATCCTTTTTCATAGTTATCTCTTATTAAATGATACCTGATGTTGATGTGTTTGGTCCTTGAGTGCTGCACAGGGTTCTCAGTGATAGAGATAGCACTATTGTTGTCTATGTGGATAGGAGTCTCTTTGAAGTTAAATCCATAGTCCAGCATCTGATTTTGAATCCAAAGCACTTGAGCACAGCAGCTTGCAGCAGCAATGTATTCAGCCTCAGCAGTTGATGCAGACACACAGGATTGTTTCTTGCATTGCCATGAGACCACCCTTCCACCAAGGAATTGACATCCCCCAGATGTAGACTTTGCAGTCATATTGCAACCACCATAATCACTATCTGTATAGGCATACAGATTGAAATTTGGATTCTTTGGATACCATAGACCAAGTGTTGAAGCACCTTTGAGGTATCTTAAAATCCTTTTCACAGTGATTAAGTGAGACATCTTAGGGTTGGCTTGATATCTTGCACAAATACATGTAGCAAACATGATATCAGGCCTGCTAGCTGTAAGATACATAAGAGACCCAATCATAGCCCTGTATAAGTGCTCATCTACACACTCCCCCTCAAGATCTGGACCAAGGGAGTGGTTTCTGGCTATGGGTGTCTTAGCAATCTTACAATCAGTCATATTGAACCTCTTGAGTATGTCTTGAACATACTTTGACTGACTTATGAAGATGCCATCTTCAACCTGCTTCACTTGAATTCCCAGAAAGAAGTTGAGTTCTCCCATTGAACTCATCTCAAATCTGTCTTTCATCAGCTTCTCAAAGTCTTTGCAGAGCTTTGGATTAGTTGAACCAAAGATGATGTCATCAACATATACTTGAACCAGCAATAAGTCATTTCCCTGTCCTTTGATGAAGAGGGTTCCATCTATAGTACCTCTTCTGTATCCATGCTTGCAGAGATACTTAGATAGTGTCTCATACCACTTCCTGGGTGCCTGATGCAGCCCATAAAGAGCTTTGTCAAGCTTGCAGACATAATCAGGATGATCAGGGTCTACAAAACCAGGTGGCTGTTTGACATAAACCTCCTCATCAATCACTCCATATAAGAAAGCACACTTTACATCAAGTTGGTAGACCTTGAAGTTCTTGGATGCAGCAAATGCCAGGAATATCCTAACAGCTTCTAGTCTTGCTACAGGAGCAAAGACATCAGTGTAGTCAATCCCTTCTTCTTGTGTGTATCCTTGAACAACTAGTCTTGCCTTGTTCTTGATGATGATTCCCCTATCATCCTTCTTGTTTCTAAAAACCCATTTGGTTCCAATGGTAGTCTTCCCATGAGGAAGAGGACAAAGGTTCCAAACTTTCTGCCTTTTGAATTGAAGCAGCTCTTGTTGCATAGCTTCAACCCAACTTCCATCCTTTAGAGCTTCATCAACTTTCTTGGGCTCTATCTGAGATAAGAAACAAGAGTGAAGACAAACATTTGCTTCATGGGTTTGTCCTCTTGTTCTTACCCCTGTGACAACATCTCCAATGATGTTTGTGGTGGGGTGAGACTTGTGGATCCTTAGCTGAGGGATCACAGCAAGTTGTTGAGAAAGATCTAAATTTGAGAAATTTAAATCTGGTCTTGAAGATTCACCCTCCACATTATCACACTTATCAAGATTAACTTGATCCAATGAGTGTGAGACATCATTGATGTTGTCATCTATGGTATGGTTATTAGCATCAAGAATTCCTGATCACTATCACCATCACCATTGTTGTCTTCTACAAGTGAGGTATCTTTATCTGGTTGAGAGGCCTCTGAGCTGGAATTTGAAGGCATGCCAGATGTATCAGCTGAATTTGTCATTGTTGTGCTGATAGAAACCTCATTTGCTGAAGTAGTTCCAACTGG